>KK499808.1:325902-360725 GCA_000688715.1 Glossina pallidipes
AAAAAAAAAAAAAAAAAAAAAAAAAAAAAAAAAAACAAATACGAAAATGCCAGACGGTTAGACAAACGGGGCAAATGGTTTGACTTTATACATACAGTCATTAAAAGGAAATAAACTCAAGCATCAGTACTTGGCATAAAAATGTCTGCCAAGTTTACTTGCGTGATTTCTATAAAAAGTAAGGCCAGTTCCCTTCACGCTTTGCCATCGCTCTACCAACGTACGAACGACGAACAACTTGTAAATTTATTCATACAAAAAATACATACCCGTCGCTCTTCTTTTCATACTTTTTACACGAGAGTTATAAGCAAATGAATTTAACCTACTCCTACACGACGTACGACTGCAGCAATGTTACTACTACAACAACTACCTACCAAAGTATAATTTCGATTTGTTTTATTTTTAGCTTGAATCATGCTTCCCAAGTGCTTTAGTTGGTTCTTACTATTATTGTTGTTGCTGCTGCTTGGTTGCTGCTCACAATGATGGAGATAGGGGAGAGAAGTATATATATAGAGGTTTTGTTGTTGTTGCTGTTCGTTCTTCTTTTCTATGGGTTTTATTTAAATGTATTTGAGTATGAGTCAAGTTCTAGGTTAAGGTGGTTTTCTGTTACTTCCTTTCTTTTGCTATTCTTGTGCATTGCTACACAAGCTACAGCTATACTGCTGCTACTCGTCTATGTGATTTTCTAAAGTTTATTTTGTGAGAGAATTCTTGGTTTCTTCTCGTTACCGTTTTATTTTTAATGTATTTATTTGCAAAGTGAGGTCAATGAAAGTAAAAGTTTGTTTTAAAATGCAATTTATATTATAACGAAAATATTAAAAGGAATGAAAAAGTTAAGCTAGACGAAGAAGATTTAAAAGTGCTAACGAACCCTTAAATAAATTTTAAATATTTTTATATCTATACGACAGGCAGATATATTAAATTTGTATCTATATATGTAAAATTTACTATAATTTTGTATATATTTATGTATTTAGGTGTATACATATATATATATATATATATATTATATATTAAATTTATTATATATTTAATATTTAATATGTTTTATTACATTCTTGATCAACGTGAACAGCAACAAATATTTACTATAATTGTGTACATATTTATATATACATGTATATATATATGTGTGTAATAAAGTTACTAAATATTTACTAAATACTTAATGTTTTATTACGCAGACTACATTCTTGATCAACGTGAATAGCAACAAGTATATCTGTCTGTTTGTTTATCTAGTGACTTACTATCGCAATCTCATATCATCTCATTTTATAAGAAATTTTTAATCACAAATTTTTACTACTGATCATGGGAAGTGAATGCATTCTTTGTCAGAATGGAATTTTAAATAGATTTTCATGTCGATTTTTCAAAGTTTCTATAACTAAAGTTGTATAACCTTTACTGGAGTCGTCGTTTTGAGTTCGAAGGTAGGTGCGGTCTGCCCCAAATAGCTGGGAGAATGACTCATTATATTTTTATTATTTTTAGACAACATCGAATGGGTTTACAGTAAATTCATCGTTTCGCATTCATCCACGGAATTGTGCCTCAGAACTTTGTAAACACATTTGAACTGAATTACTACCCTTAAGTCACTAGTCACTTTAGCCATGCATCTCATTCCGTGGTCCGTTTTTAGAACGCTCATGATCTTGAAAATTAAGGGAAGAATATGAAACTTCTCACATATATTTTGCGATTGACGTAACATTCCTACGGTTGCGCGCTAAGTAATCAAAAAATCGAAAAACTCTTAAAATCGATCAAATATTTTCTATATTTATGTCATACCGCATACTGCAGTACAAGGATATATTAGTTTTGTATGGATGTTAGTTACTTTCTTCATCGGTTTACGTTTGTCTGTCCGTTTCATGTGCGTGTTTTTAACTTCCAGGTTGCAATTTCTGAGATATTTTGATGAAATCTTTGGCCCCAAGGATTAACTCTATTGAGAATACTTTTGGATGATACGAATTTTGTGGACCACTCTCGATACAACGTCTTATTTGAAGAAATTGTTCTAACAGCAAAAGCGTTAAGTGAAGTAGTCTTGGGTATTAATGATAAGCCCTGATGTACTTTAATTTTTTTACTGGAGAGGGAAGGCGAATAAAACATTCGTATATGTTTCTTACAACTTCTAGATATAGTTAACTTAAAAGGCCATCTAATTCGGTCTTCTGGGTGTGGAAACAATAGCTTTCCCTTTTCTTAGATCATAATCTTACACTTGCTTATAACTTCTTCTTTAGAACTTGCTTATAACTCAATATAAGATTTGTCCGCGTTTAAATCCTCCCTTCAATTTTACGAATAACAAACTTTCACGAGCGTTTGGTGTGCGAACGGTATTATGAACGTAATAACTTAATCCAATATACAAAAGTTACAAAGTAATTGGTTTGGTATAGCGTTTAGCCGCTCAGAACTTTTCCTACATTAAGTTTTTGGATCAATCAAAAAGGCAAAATGCTTCTACGAGGATTTAGTTGAGTAGCTTTTATAGCTTGATGGTAAAAGTGGTTTGCCGTGTTTGGTAAGGTTTTGAGAGAAGCAAATTCATTTTTGAACTTACTCTTTGGCCATCGGGTCAATATATTGGGAGGATTAGAATTCTTTTTATCGGAAAGTTCTTATATTTACACAATGGCGGGGATAAATCTTAGCGCATATGCCAGACATTTTGTATTATATTTGATAATCAATTCGGTCTTACCCTGAACGGTCAGACTGCGTATTCCGCAAGAAAATGTAATAAAATAGTAATCGAGTATGCATTACGAGGTAAGCATACGTTTAAGTACTAACAAGGAAAGGCAGGAAAAGGTTTATGACAATATTGGATCTATTCTCGCGAGGCTTTCCCATGCGAATTTGAATCTTTAGAAAAAATCGTCTATTCTTTATGCCTACAGCCAGAGAGAGATGGACGGGAAAGTCCTATTGACTATTGATTTTTTGTGTAAATAGTCAGTTTTTAGGTTAAAGCGTTTCATTTTCGCCAATTTTTGAACAAGAAGCAATTCTTTGTTAATAACAAAACAAATCTGCTACATATTTCTCTTTATTACTTAATGTTGTTTCAAGCATATCGCCAAAAACTCGAATGAAAGGAATGCATGTTGGTGGAGTTATATTGTTTGTGTTCAAAATTGATTTTCGTAGAAAGAAAACTTTAGCCGCTAAAGTTTTAAAATATGTTTCAGGGATTTTTTTTTTTTGTTATAATAAATTTTTTGTGAATTTTTACCTTCACTCCGTAATCTGAGGACGCTAATAATTCTTCTTATCCAGTTTCCTCGGAAGTTTTTTTGCTTTTACGTTTTATGCTCTATATGTTGCAGGCAGCTTTCTGGGATTTCTAGTAGAACATTGCCTAATGGGTAGCGAAACATGTGATTTTGATCGCAAAATATTCAAAAATATATGCAGCTGTGATTTCAAGTAGGGCCGGAGCTCGCGTTCTTGTCGACGCGAATATTATTACGAATATAACTACGAATCAAAATGTACTGAAGTAAATAAATTATGGGCAACAAACGGGGTATCTAAAAAAACTAATTCTATATATATATTTGCAAGTTAGCCGACTTAGGCGGATGATCATTTCCCTGCCCAATAACAACAAAATTGGTTTTCTTCTAGTACAGTACTAATCTTGAGCACGACGGGAGGCCCCAAAAGACTTAAAATTCAACCCATCGCTAGTATGCGCAAGAGTAGTCGATTAGATGAGAACCGTGACTAACCAGTCAGTATGAGCAGCTTCACATTTCAATCCGGTAGAGTTTACATTGGTCGCATTTATAGTGAGTGTACAATTGCTAAAGGCATCCAACGCAGCCAACTCCCTATATCATTTCCTTTCTTCACTTCTTCTTTCTGGCCGTCATCGACACGGTCCACTGACAGGTGACAACCCCTGAATGGTTGGTCATTTAAAATACATTATTCCATTATTTTGATTTACTTTTGCATAAGTGCTCTAAATTTTTGTATAAATATAGGAAACCATCACTTTTGATTCCATATACATCTATAAATATATTAAATTTGCACATATTATTTTTTATTTTGATTAAAATTGCAAATAAATCAGATATAAAGGAAAAAAAAAACCAAAAGCATAACAAAAAAAAAAAAAAAAAATTAGAAAATCCTTCGAATGAAATTTTAAACTCTTTATAAAGGAAAAAAATAAAATGAAAAAATTGGAAAATTGATATCTTTTCAACCCACACAGGCTTGCAGTCTACGAAGTTNAAAAAAAAAAAAAAGAAGAAAGATATCCCCCCTACCCGTCCCCACCCCTCCACCCTAAATATTATTAGAAAAAATTTGTTACCAACTTCTCTTTGCTCCGGCTAAAACCATCCTTTCTTTCTTTACACACATTGTTGTCAAACTATATCATACGCTAACATTCAAACTCGTCGTTTATTTACTTTTTTTTTTTGCACATTCAACAATACTTGTATCGCATAGAATTTTTTCATACTCTTATGGATCTAAACAGTGACGCACCGGATTTGTGTGCATTTAAATCTGACTGTGATGATGTTGACGATGACGATGACGATAACGACGATTGTGATTTGTATTCCTTTTTTGTTTTCACGTACATGCATGCGGACGAATATGTTTTACTCATTCTGCTTTTTCCGCTTCAAAAATACAAAAAAGACAAAAAAAAGAAAAGGAAAAAAAAAGAAACAGGAAAAGCTTAGCTTGGCGTTTGTTTATTGCTATTTTATATATGTGTTTCTATTTTAATTTCATATATAAAACACCAAATATTTTTAAATCCAACTCAGACGGTTGGGAAAATTATTTTTACATTCTACTTGAACTCACCAGAGATAAGCGCCCAAAAAGGCAGCATAATGTACAAATACAGAAGACCTTCGCCTTCGACCAGAAAAAACTATAACGACTAACTGATCATCTTCACTTTTAATTACCTTCGAGAAATTAGCAATTGACAAAAGAAAATAATTGCATCTAACCCTTTTTTTTTCTTTCAATACAAATGCAAAACTACTATGCCTCCAAATAAATTCCGCGCGCTGAAATTTGATTGCTTCACAAAACGTACCTGCCGCGTTCAATTTTCTCCAACTTACAGGTGAAGATGACTTGGATATTGATGTTAAGCTTCAGTTGTTTGCAAAATATCGCGTTCGGTGTATGTCAAAATTTAAAGAGTTGGACCTCGTTTAGGCGACACTGCGTTCTTCTGTGTTTTTGCGCTAATTAACCTGGAAATGCAAAAAAATGATGAGAAATGAAAATGCAGTAAGCTACGAAACGGTTGCAAACTGGTCTGCGTGAATTTGTGCAAAAAATGTTAGTCTTGAGAGCGATGAAAATTCGCGCATACGTGCGGTAGTCCCCAGTAAAAATAATCAAGGAAATAAGTTTCAGCTTAGATTGGGAAGTTTTACCACACCCACTATATTCCCCTCAACTATTTCCTTCCGATTAGCCTTCGTTCAGATCGATCTAGTCATATAGACAAAATCAACGGTACGGCAAAGTTGGATTGGACCATTTTTACGATCACACCACATACAACAAGCCATTTAAAAAAAGTTTTCATTTGAAAAAAATTTACATGAAATAAATCTGCAAAATTTGGATCGGATAGAAACATTTTATAAAGCTCCCACCACATAACCGTTCTTACGAAAAGTAAACTCTTATATGGCAAAAGAAAACCTTTTTTTTCTTAATACATTATGATGACGTAAAATGTAACTTCTCCAAGTTTGGATCACATGGGTCTATATTTTGAAACTCACTCCATATAAGAATTATTACGAAAACTGAATCTTTATATGAGAGCGCACAAATAGATGAAGAATACTAATTTTGACCCCACGAACTTCCGTGAGAAGCCATCAAATTAACTGAAAAATTTGGTTGGGTGTAATCATATAGAGTATTTAATGGTGGACCTTGTCCGACAATACAATCAATCGACCAAACAATGAACATTAGAAGGTGCAATTGCATCCTTTCCTGCCTTAAGACGTTTTGGTCACGAAATCTGTCGAAATGCTTCATATATTCTTATGTAAGCGTACTATAGCTACTAAATCTTTTCTGCAAACATGTGGCTAAATAAAAAGACGTATCCGCCCTCAATGAAGATTAGATAATTTTTTTACATACAACTAAAAAAGTGGTGTAATTTCTTCCCTCCCATTATTTCTTATTGAAAAACTGACAACCTAGATGTACTTAATATATTTTTCATAAGCGCACATTTACTTTGATTACGCTTTGGATATTCTACAATCGCGACTACTGCCCTGACTACCCAATGTCTTAGTTGTAGTAAACGAAAGTGTATCCGATCTGGTGTACCCCTAGGGTATCCATCGTTCCCTATGAACTGCTTTAATAAATTTTAATGGAAAATTTCCATCCGTCATGTATTACAAACGGTACATTGCCTTCCGAAGGCAAACGGTAATATTTCCCCTTGCAATTTAGACACCGCTGTCTAATTCTAGACGTATGCAATATACGGTACTTTACTTTCAGCAATTGTTTGCATAATTCAGTTCATACAAAATTGAGCACAACATTTACTTACGATAAGTGTAAGAAATCCTTTCCCCTACAACAAAAGAAAAGCGATGTAGAAGTTTAACGGTACTGTGTGAAACATCAATGAATTGTATTATTACTTAAGGTGTTCTTAAGAACGAACTGTGAGTTGGCAAAAAGTATATAAAATTGACATACAAATGCTTTTGAAATTTCAAAACTTGTGCAAAACATTTGAAGAAAAATAGGTAGATAAAGATCTGTTTACGTATAGGTTTGCAATTTTTTTCATTTCCCTCCTAAAAACCAAAACACGCACTGTAAATTATGTAAATTCGTAACCAAACCCAAATTTGGTGCCATCTAATATACTTGGTCCGATTGCCCAAATACGAATCAGAAGTGGTTATGATACGGTCGCAAGCTACTTTTACCTTCAGGTAAATATTTAAAAAAATTTGGAGTGAACGGCGAGTGAACTTTCAGCGCAGTCAGCGCGAAAATATTTGAATTAAAGAATACCTTTATTCTCTTGCGCATAGGATGGATTGCCGAACTACTGCCTGGTAAACAAAAGATGGAAAGAGTTGATGATGTTCGATCGATTTTAGACGAGTGTAATGTACTATAGCTGTCAATGAGACTTGGGTTTACCTAAGTCAAATTCGCTTACGGCTGTTTCCTGATCAACTGAAGTCGAAATCACTTATAAAAAAATTATTGTTATGTAGCAGTGTTATGGGATAAAATTGCAACTCACACCAGCATTCGGTTCGGTAAAAATCGCGACTACAAGGTCGGTGTTCGCGGATTGAAATCTCAGTGCGGTGGAAGAGCTTACTTTGATTGCAGCTATAGTCAATGCTCTGTCGGTAAAAGCACAAGACTTACAAATTCGTCACACACCTACTAGCTTACGGCCAGCACTTCCTTCCTTTCCCATTCGTTTTCCTGACTTCCTTGTGACCGTTACCCTGTTATACGAAAACGGGACATCCCTTGAGTGATTGGTCATATTTAAAGACAAAATCATTTGATCGCTTCAGGCGTGTACCTGCACAACAAACCGCACATATATTCTCTAAAGCAAAGAGATGGCGTAAAGAGAGCCTAAATTCTAAAGGACTTTTTTATTTAGTTGTAATTAAGTTTGTTTTGAGTTAATTCTAAACCATTTTTATGGAATGCAAATATTTGTAGAGATTTTTAAGAAATTTTCAACAAATTGAGTTCAAAAAATCTACAGGTTTACGTACAAGATAAACAAGTGTCTAGTGCACTCTACAAAGAATGTTACAATGAAAGAATGGGCTCTACGTTGATGAATCCATGGAAGATAGATTTGTTTTTTCATATTTTTGTTGCTGACTAACGAGCATGTAAAAGTACGTACACCCTCTTAACTTGATTATTTAGCATGTATTTCGTTGGGATTTTTTCCTTGCTGGTTTGTGCGCTTAGCCTCTTATAAAAATATATTTATTACAGATTTTTCTTTTTTGCATCTATCGCCAAAAAAAGCAATAAACTAATTTTATCTTTCGGTTCGTAACACATGGAAACGGAAAATTTTGAACAAATATGTCTCTCTGGAAGGATTGTTTTTTTTTTTTTTTTTTTTAGTTAGTTTTAGCCGCGTCCCATAAATCGAAAAATAAGCTTAACTTCACACAAGACATAATTCCTTTGGCATTCAGTGATCATATGTAAAAAATTGATGAAGACCAACCAGCTATAAAGAGTTTTAAAAGTTCCTGGGCATGGACGAAAAATAAAAAAAAAAAAGACAAATCAGATAGACCCACTAAAAGCGGGTCCACAGTAAAGAAGAAGCAATGAAGTTTTATGAAAAACGCATGAAATGAAAAGAATTAAGCTAACCATGCCTCTCAGTTCGAAAATCTTTAAGCAAATATATAAACGTAGATATGTACATGCGTACGCGATAAATAAAAGACTCTTTTCGCCAGTACACTAATCTTCTGCTGAAAGTCGAGGAACCTTGAAACATTGGATGTTTTCAAAGATCAAACCTGCTCGCAGTAGGTACTAAGTTAAGCCCATTTCCACTCTCATATTTGGTTTTTAAATTAAAATTCTTTTTTTTTTCACGTTTAATATACGTGGTGGGGCAGGGTGGGGTCAGGGTTAACGCAATTTTTAATAAAAAAGTAAAATGCGCCGCCCTTTTTTCGGACACTTAATAATATTTTCTATTTTATGAGATTTTTTCCCATTCTCTCGGTACTGTACACGATTTATGCAAACATATACTATATTCGTAACGCCATACACCAACAAACGAAAAAATCCATTATATTTTTATATATACATATATATATTTCGGCATATCACTGCATTTTTAATATGGGGATATTTTTTCGACAGCAGCCATACACTCGCACTCGCGCAGTATACACATATATAAACGAATATACAATAAAAAAGCTTTTCTTTTTTTTTTTTTTTTTTTTTTTTTATCCATTTATTCACCTTCGTACTTGTTAGAATTCGTGCATGATTAAATTTTTTTTTGTCAAACACATGATATGATTTTTATATCCGCCGCAGCTCGGTATGCAAACTTTATCATTATATAGAGTTCAGGAGAAGTACTATTCGATCCCGAATATATAAAAACACAACAGAATCAATAGAAATTGTTCAGAGAATCGGTCTGAAGCTCTTTTGTACAGCATTAAGTTTGAAATGGATTTACTTGAAGAGTGATTTATGGGCAAGATCCTTGCAAAAAACAAAAAAATTACTAAAGGATGACTATAGAAATATTCCTCTTGGATAGTTGAAAAACAGCAACCAGCTTCAGTTACGGTTACAGCGTAAGCCATGTTAGTTTGTGTTTCAAAACTTAACAACATAGATAGGTAGGCATAACAATATTTGGTTCAAATTGAAGCTAAGGTTTAACTGAATCCTTCTGCCATCGCCGCATTTTTTCGCCTATGCACTCCAAATTTTCATAGTAGAGAAAGAGAGAGATGGATTTCATTCCTCTTATTAAAGAAAAAAATTTCGTGTATATTCCTTTTTTTTTTTTGTTTGTTTTTTACAGTTTTATTCTCCTCACTTGCTCCTTCACCCCTTTCATTTTTTTTTTTTCTCTGTCCGGTAGCGGAAAATGTATTTTTATCCATTTAAATCATCACCATGTGGTAGTTATTGTTGTTAGCGTTATTGTTGTTGCTGTTGGATAAATCATAAGGTTAGCCGAGTAGTGATGGTTACCTTTCCCTTGCTTGCCTAGAAATGTTAAAAAAATGGGAGGGTCCGCTGCCAGCAGATACATATATGAGATATTTGTTGTCAGTTATACACCATTCTGGCCTTAATATATTTATATGTATGTATGTATATGCATATGTATCTATATATATATATATAAATATATTTTCATATACGTACGTATGTGAAAGTTAATATTATGAACATTCGTAGATGTAAATATTTTGCAGCATTTGCAATCTTTTTTTTAAATTTTTTATTTTATTATTAATTAAAACGAAAATTGGAAAATAATACAAGTGAACGCAAAATTATGGTTTATTAATTCTATTTTAATTTTTTCTGAAACTTTTCATGCAAAAGTTTTAATGAAATTTGCGGAAATTTATTAAATTAACCTTTTTTTTTTCTATTTCCACATTACTGAGGTCCTATTTGAAGTTGTTGTATGCTATTTGTTCATATACATTTATTGAAGGGCATGGCCTTTAAATTTGAAAATTCAAATAAAAGACTTCCCCAACTGAGGCACAATTTTTCTATCTTAAGGCTTGTTATGAACGTGCATTTAACGCGTTTCAGAAACCAAAATAACTGTAAAGGTTTGAAATTTTCATTGTCTCAGCTCCAAGGTAAAATGTTGGCGAGCAACTTAGAATGCCCTTAAGCGAAATATTGACATCTCCTTGTTGTCACTTATGCTTTTCTTTTATTATTTACCTAATAGAAACCCCGGTTACCGCATATGTTTTCCTGAAGCATAAACGGACTGTTTTTGTATGCTGCGTAATTTCTTAGTTGTTACAGTCGTCCAAAATCGTTGCAAATATTCAGCTTAAAAAAACTGCCTTAAATGAACATTTTAGCTTAGTAAAGTTCGCCCAATTAGGACTTGGCATCATTTAAAGGAACCTAAGTAGTGCCGGCATTAGTTTACCTACTATTTTTTTTCCCAATTCATATGAGAACATAAAAGAAACCAACAAAGTTGATTTGTATTTCTTATGATTCTTATTTTAGCTAACGATTGTACCCTATACGTTGAAAGCTGCTCATAACGTAGGATAACGTACGCAACTTATATTGAATACTATTTGAGAAAGAAAGAAGAAATAAATTTAAATTTATGCCGTAGTAATAAGCTTGTGTAGCAGTCACGAATTGTAAAATTTGAGAGCAAGTTCAAGGGGAACAATAAATTTTAGGTATGTTGTAGCCTTGTCAAAGAGATTTTTAACACATAAAAATACTCATCACAGAGTCCAAGTATATATATATATATATATATACATATATATATATATATACATACATATATATATACATACATATATATATATTTATATTTTTTTTTGTAACACGTTAGTTGCTGCCAAATTGTACAACAAACGAAAAATAGTTGTTTATATTGTAAATAGAGAGGCGACAACTAGTTTGTACCGGGTCATCCATTTCGTGCTTCGGTAACCTATGTAAAACTGAAATAAAAAAAAACATGGCATCCTCTGTTTAGTGCAATGTTTACCGTTTGGCAATGTGAATCGTTCAAGAACGGCTGAACGCGTTGAAATGGCACAAAAGCCTACCCCAAAAATGATGATACTGTAGTAGATACGTTTTGCTCATTACGGGCAGATTACAGCAAGCATAATCGACCATCTGAGCACGCTATAGGCAAAACTGTGGAGAATTTTGAACAAACTGGATGTGTAACAGATTTATGAAGGCCCACACATCATCGAAACGGGTGGTTCACCGAAAATATTGATGGTGTAATTTGAAGTGGATGACGAAGACCCAAATTTATCAATTACACAATGCACATAGCATTTAGGACCATCTCATGTCGCTTAATGGCGGATATGGATGTTGAAGATATGAGGTGTTAACAGGACGACGCCGCAAACCACACAACATGCTTCGTTTTGCATTGGTTGAACAAGAAATTTTCCGCACATGTAACTTCACATTTTAGTGGTGAGAAATAACCAGCAAGCTCGTGCGATTTCTCATCGTCGGACGGCGAAATTTCCCCAAACTATTGATTCTCTGAAAAGGAAGATTCGTCAAGTTCTGGCTAAGCAATTATTAGAAAGTATCCACTCTTGTAAGATGACCCGTGGAGAACATTTGTTAATGACGTTGCATTTTCAAAAAAACCCGCAAGGTCTAGAGTGCACGTTGAAAAAGAAAATTGATTTGATCCCAATCAGAAGTGTATTCTATTTACATTTACTTTCGGAACCATAACCCCCCGTTCTTATGCACAAACACGCATATACGTATATATGTCTGCATATATGTCTATGAATATATATGTGTATCCAATATCTGCTTCAAAGATGCAATGAAGAATAGTTTGCTTATATGTGTGCATACTGGCCTTGTATTCTGTATTCTATTACTAGGTTGTATATATACATATGTCTATGTTCATATATTCTTTTTATGAAAAAAGAACTTATTTCAAAAATATAGTAGAAAATATTCCATTCAAAAGATTGATTTTTCACTGAATACAAACTGCATGTCTGAAGGGCTTGAGGCCTCCTGTGATTATCTGGAGAATCATATCATAAGACTGAAAGTTCTGCTCGATTGAAATCATTAATGAAAAGGGTAACATCTACTAGATAGAGGGGAAAAGATGGCACATTCGAGACCAAGAATGCTGAAAAACCACATTTGGCTTTTCGCGACTGGTTTTTGACTAATTTGTCACATTTCTTCTTAGTAGGTTGAACCAACTCAAAAAAAAAAAAAAACTACACTGACTTCTTTGAATTTAAATTTGAAGATTAGATTCTCTTTGTATTGTTAATAAATAATCCAATTTATGTCTTCTTTTTTTTTAAGTAACCAAAGTTTATTCATTCTTAATTTATTACACATAATATTAAATATAATTAAAAAATTTTTTTTTTTAACATTTCTTCCCTATCTCCCTATGCACAGGCTTTAAAATTCTTTCTATATTTTCTTTACTTTTTTTTTTTTTTTTGTTTTTGCGGTACCCTTTCTACTGTAAGCGTATCTGTTGTGTTGTGCATGTGCAAATCAAAGGAAGCTCACGTTTCTGTATGATAACGATAGAAACAATTTTATATCATCTATCAAGGGACGTAGATATATTAGTTTCATCGGTCGTTAAGGTATATCCCTTATGGGCCTTTAATAACAGGCTGATTTCAGCCAGAATGGCTTTTGAAGAAAAAAGAAGTTTGAAATAATTGAAAATCGAGAGATATTTTCAACATATTGTTGCAAAGAACTTGACTAGAGAAGATCAAAATTGGACAGACAAAAGATAAGTTTATATATAAACCTTAAGTTGGAGGTCAAAAATTTCGCAAGAAAGCCGTATGTGCACATATGCTCAACATTTTTCATATAAATTTTGAGAGAAGGGATATCCAGGTTTTGTTCCAAGGGAAGTGCGGCTTCCTTACTGGTTTTTTTGCCTAACAATCAAATGCAAAAATCCTGTTGACGTTTGTTGAAAATGGATTTCATTCAGTTCTTTAGTCCTTTATTTACGTATTTTTTGTTTTTCTCCATAATATTGTCCTGCAAAGGGATAAGAAAAAAAGCAAAAACAGCAAAAATTTGGTATAAAAAGTTTTTGTTAATCGTGTTGATATTGTAATGAGATTTTTTTTTTTCCGGGCAGCCGCAATTTTCTGGTAATATAACGTTGACGTTATGTAATTTTTTATGTCTATCAAGTTAATGTAGATATTTAATTTATGAAATTTATATTAACATACTTACGCACTCATATGATACTAATTATCATCATCATCATCATCATCGCCATCATTATCGTCGCTATTCTTACATATATGTATGTCCGTCACGAGAATAGAGAGGCAAAGATAAAAAGTAAGGATTTATTATATTTGCTGATTGTGTGCCGCTTTTCTAGTGGTTGAGAACTTTGTAAAATTTTTTATTTAATAGACATTATATGACTGCCGAACGGATATATTTATATAAAAGTATATGTATATGCTTATTTACTGTCCCATAGATGGTATCATTAATAAATTATAATAAATGCGGAAAATATGTTTTTACCTGTGAAAGGATAACTGAACAAGAAAAAAAAAAAAAAAAAAAAAAAATTATTTAAATGAATTTTTTCACTTGGTTAAATTTTTTAGATTTCATTGTTAATTAAATATATTTGCTTTCTCGAAAAAAAAAAAGTAAAAAGAATCCCAAATCCTTTATAAAGCTTAAAAAAGTGTATAAATGATTTTTCTATTTTTTTTTTTTTTTCCTTGCAAATATTGACAATATTTCCGTCTGGCAAACAAAACTTTCTATAACTCGTCATATACTCACAGTACAGATTGCCCATGAAGGGAAAGAAAAAGTTTGAGTATTACTCATTGTTTTGTGTTTACATAGCTATTGTACGTAGGATTGTTTTAACCACCCGTCAAATACAAATCCATTAAACATTAACAACAAGACACTCTCTCTCTCTCTCTCTGCACCCCTCCACCTAACCGTCTCATTCAAAGCGTACTCTTCGCAAAGGCGAAAAGAAAACGAAAAAGGAAAAAATGGAATAATAGCATTTAAAAATCGCAACCAAGTCGCATAGCTCCTTTTTAACCCATTTTGTCATTTTTCTTTTTTCCGTATATTATTCCATACATGCAGGCATGCAGTAGTAGCAATGTAACATCCATTCTAACTTTTTTTTTCCTGATGTATGTGTGCTTCCCTGAGAGTTTTGTACACTTGTATTAGAGTGTTTTCAATTTCTTTTTTTTTTTTTTTTTCCAAGCACCGTTTAAAATGGTCCAACGCGAATGTCATCGCTTTTTAAGTTCAAAAGTTCAATTTCAAATAGCGGCTCGCTTGTTGTAAAGAAAATAATTATTGTTGTGTGTATTTGTTTTCTTTTTTTTTTTTTTGGAAAGGTTTAGAGTTAAATAGCTTTTTGGGTGACCTGCAAAAAAAATGAAAAGAAAAGGATTTTGCCATTATCTTTTGATTCATGCAAGGTTAGCTGTCAAAATTAGTTCAGCGTACATTTCATGCCTTCATAATCGATTTATTTATTACAAAAATAATTGAACCCCCTATTCACTGTCAATATAGTGAAGAATAATCACACTAGTTTTGTAAATAGGAGAACCGATCTCTATGTACCCTTCTATAAGTGTAACGTGTTTTTACAATTCTTATGGTAGAAGCGCGTATTAACTTCATGCGGATGTATGCAATACCCTGAAGAACTTGTGATAGACCCACATTTTATGATTCGAAAACCTGTTCTGAATCGACCTAAGCTTTTCTGGCCGTCCGTCTGACTTGTTTGCTTGTATGCAACCTACAGGACTCTATTTTTGAGATATTTTGAGAAATTTGGTACGTTGACGTCTCTTGGCCGAAGGGCGAATGCTATTGAAAATGGTTCGGAGCGGACCATCTTTTTGACCACTTCTCATACAACACATTTTAAAAAGTCGCCGTATAAATAATTAGGTTAAGCGAAGTGTCGTTGGGTATTTACGACCGGGCTGTGCCCTGCTGTTTTGATTTGTTAAGCTTTATGTAGAGGTCGAAAAAAAAACTATAAATCTATGGCGCCCACGGTGTCCGTCTGTGTGCTCAGTTGTTGATACACTCCTGGCCGCAGAAATAAGGACATCAACTTCAAATTTGTTAGAAACATTGGGAACTCCTCCACGCAGACCGGTACTGAAAATGGGTCAAATTCGTCAAAGGGCAGCATGGAAAATGAATGGAGGTCTCTTATATAAAAAAATTCCGAAACGTTTCGAAACAGTTAGTTAACACAATGATCGGGTTATGCCCGATTTCAAAAATTTTCTACTCAAATTTTCATTTAAAGCATCTTTAGATGGCGCAGGACGACGCCATACAAAAAGATAAAATGTTCCTGCGTGGCACACAAACCATCGGAACCAAGAAGAAGCGATCTACGTTTGGTCATACGCTTGTATATGGGACATCATTCTCTCAGGTACCACGTGAAAAACATGGGTATGTCCGATACCGGTTCATGCAGAATCCGCCAAGGGACAAGTGAGACATCCCATTATTCTATGCGAATGTGAGGTCATCTGCAGAATCAGGGATCATGTGTTTAGTGAGCATTTCATAACGCCCGACACGGTCTGGTGCTCTGAACTAAACAAAGTGGAGGGATTGATATCATTTTTAAAACTGGATGGCTAGGCGCACGAGCGAGAACCATCATAGATCTTCTAGGTCGCGGTACGGATTGCCCACGCCATTGATAATGATAATACGGGGGCTCTTTAGTGTGTTTCTTTTCGAATAAAGTAATGCAAAGTAACACATATACGCTGCTTTTCAGTCTTCTATTCATTTGAAGTAATTCTATCAACGCTTTCTCCAAAACACGGTAACAATTTCTGCTCTTACACGCTACGAGGCATATATTTGACGTATATCATCCTAACAAAAAAAAAAGAGAAACCTCCTAAAAACAACATCTATAGACATATAAACGCAAAACAGTAAAGGCGGATCGGGCATATACCTACTAAGCTTCCACCTCACTTTACCTCTCTTTCCTAATTTCTTTCGCATTGACCATCCTAACGGGTTTGTACTCGTCTCTATGACATCTCCTGAAGGAATCGTGAAAGAAAAATCCCTTTAAAAACATTCTTAATTATTCAGAATTCGAAAATGCTAGACCCATAACAGATTTGAATTTGCCTTTATTTCACCAAAGTGTGTTATTTTAATCCACATGAGACACCTGGAACACATGATTGTTTCTTTCTTTTATTCCCTTTTTCTTTCTTTATTTGCGTAAGTTATTTGTAAGATTTTATTTCTAACAGTTTGTAAGGCAACTTTAAGTTCAATCAGGCCTTTGCGTTTCAAGTGAAATAACCACAGGGAACCAGTAGGAATTTACGTGTGTTAAGAACCTGCATATACATGTAGCATACGTTGCCAAAACAAGAGCTATTATTCTTACTTTCAAGCCTGTAGGACAACTCTTTACAAATCTAACTATACCTTACTTACATACCTGGAATGTATTGTATTGTGCCGGCAACAAAGAAAACTTAACTTGACTTGAAACTAAAAACTATCAATTTCTGACTTCTTTCAATTTCTAAGTCAACATTGTCTTGTTATCAGTCAATGTATTCTTTTATACAAATTGTTATCGGGAGTGATAACTTCAAGTTATTATTGTGTTCTCAAGCACATTAACTCCGTTAATTTAACCTTAACGTACTAGTAATTTCACTATCATATCTATACAAATACGTAGATGTGAAAGAGATGTTTCCTGTTCTGAAATTTCGTACAGTGCAACAGAAAATACAAGACAAACAGCTATTCGTACATACAGTTCCATCCTCGTTTAAAATTACAAAGAGAATGTGTGAGTTAATTTTTTCTGAGAAGAGAAAAATACTCAGATTCGAAAATGTAAAAAAATAAGAGTTCTTTTGTAATTTCCTTCATTGCTGCTAATGTTTAGAAATGAAAAGTCAAATATTAAGAACTGGAAACTGATTTGCTATAAAAAGTTCGTCACATATTTAGAGACAATCTTCGAAAACATTGATACCAATCTTCTATATATACAGAACTGAATGTATCTTCCAAAGTACAGTAAGTAAGTTATTATTATGCAAGCATGGAAGCCAACCAAGAAGACTTGTAACTATGCAACCAACACATTTTTCACTTACAACGCTACAATCATTCTTCTATGCACCCCCTTACTAGGCACATTTGATAAAAATTCAGTGTAAAAATATCTTTCCAACTTAGCCACTAGAATGTGCTACTCACGTGTCTTGTTTGCTTTGGTGCGCAACTATTACGAAAGTTTTCACAAACGATAGCAACGTTAGAACAAAGAAGTATTATTAAATCTTATATTCGGCTATGGCCAAATATTTTCTGTTTTCCTTTCTTCGGTGGTCGCTTTTACTCACTTGTGTACACCTTGATATTGTGTAGAGAATATGCTTGAAAATTCTTCTCTCTACATCTGTTGTAGGATACAAATAATGAACGAAAAAACCAACTTTCATTTCGCTTTTGAAAACAGGATTCCTCTCAGTCTAGAATGTACTGTGGGCATGCTGTTCGAAGGATGTAACACCAACTTGCTTACAATGACTTTCAATATTTTTGGCAAATTTGAAACCCATGTCTTAATTTTCGCAATTAGAAGGAATGTTTACCACACCAATCCTCACCTACGAACAGAAGGACAAGCATAAATCGATATAGTGTTTGATATTGCTTGAGAATATCCAGACTTTACAGGGTCTCTGAACTTATCGTCTCAATATTTTGATAAGATGAATATTCTCTCATCCTTTGACGATTGACGTAAAAGAAGTTAAATATGTTAGCATAAAAATGGTAATCTCTTGCATAGTCATAGGGTATTGAAACTCTGTTATCTTCAAATAAGACGAATGCGGATTAAAATTGTGATGTAATCGGCGCTACCAATGGCTTGTAGAACATTGAAAGTGTTGTCTTAAAGGAGAAAGTCTCTGCACAAATATTTCGGAAAACCACTTTGAACTCTTCGTATTTGTTTAAGATATTCTCGAATGGAAGAGAAATATCGTTGGCTAAGCTTGCGATAAACTGATTCCCGTTGCATACTTGAAAAGTAAGAAAATACACATTTCCTGTTTCGCTCTGTTTAAAACATAATTAAAGTTATTACATGACACAGATCTTGTTGAATATTATTTTAGAACTGGAACTTTTAATGATCTTTTGATATTTTAAAATAAAGATTTGAATGCGAAAGTTCCTGCAAAGAAGAAAAAAACTACCTAATTGAATAATTTCTGCAAGAGGTTCCAAGTTACGGAAGGGATCTTCTTCTTGCTTTTATTCCAATTTCCAATTTGCTACACGTTTTCTATGCCTTCGCCTTGATGCGCACAAGTAGTCTAACTGAGTTAAAGAGTTCATTAAATAAATGTTTTAAACTTAGCATTTAGCTAAAATGAAACGAATAAAAATTGAAAAGGAAAATAATACCCTATAGTAATAATGAACAATGATAAGTAAAAGAAATGGAAACAATATGTGGAGCCACGATTCATTCTTAAATGGCCTACATCACCCTATAGTTATTCATGCAAGAACTTTGCAAAAAAAGGGATATGGGATGTGGTCGAAAAACCGATCCGATCCGAATCATCATTCATTAGTGTTCGTCCTTGAGTCAAAACACGTTAATGTATTAAATTTCATTAAAATATCTCAAAAATTGCGGCCTGTAGATTGCACACAAGAAAACAGGACAGACAGACGGACGAACAAGTTTAGATTCATTCACAAAGTGATTCTCACTTGATTGTTCATACATACAAGGTGGGCCTGTCTCAAATCCTTCTGGGCGTTTCATTTATCCGTACAAACTTAATAAACCGTGTACCACAAGTGCTATAGGATATCAAGACTATTCATGTTGCATTTGGATGCATAATGAAACTGTGCTCGAATTTATTCTTACGAAGTAAACTTATCTCTCAATCATATTTTCCTGCCCAGCTTCAATGTTACCCATAAGGATGTTAAATTTCATTTATTTTCTTGTTCCTTACTATCTGCTACTACTGCCACTACTACTACTACTATTGTAGTCATGCAATTCATATTTCGTCTATTTTTTTTTTAAGTTTAACACAAATGACTTGCTTCGTTTCTAACGTGATTTCGTCTCCGACCTCTAAAATAGTTATCTACGGGCCTATCTTAGACCGAGTTTGGAGCTACCGGCTTTCGAATACCCAGTTCATTAAGAGTTTGTGAAGCATTTAACACCATTGGCACAAGTTCATCAATTACCGGAAGTTTTCAATGTTCTGGGTGTACTTTTTTTCGAGTTTTTTAAAAGATCGAACAAAATGCAGACCAATAGCCATGAAAAGGAAAACCATTTTAATAATGAAATTTATTGCTTTAAAAGTTCATTAAACTTGAGATATTTTGTCCGCCATAGTAAAAGCACTTTGGAAATTTATTGACTAACCTAGTTTCCCCACAAATAGTATACCTATCACTTTGTGGACTTGCAATGGTTGTGAGCGCATAGAGTAATCTCAGTTTGGCTGAAATAAATTTGAAAAATATAAAAATTTTAAATAGTAATCTGATGTAAATTTTGAGGTATGAAAGGCACGGTTTATAGGCGGTGTAATCAGATTGAACTTTAATCAGAAAGGTCCATTTCCAAGTAACAAGTCCCCAAGGTTAGCTGTTGCGACCCGATCACTTCTGAAAGGAAGCAGATAAACAGGTCACTTCTAAGAGGACGCAGATAAATAGATATGTAGACATGGATAGGTTCACCCATAATACTCTATACGTGTACTTTATGCATATTGCGGGTCCTTCGGCGAAAAGTCATTTCGCTTATCTCTTTTTTTAAAGAGCAAGTATTTGAACCCCATCACGGTCAAATTCACACTTAGACCGCAATGCCGCTGCATATTTTGACGGCTGATGTAGCGAGGCTTGTTTATGAAAAGATTTATTTGATTCGAAAACTGATCTTTTATTTTGAGCAAAAAAAAAAAAACGATTTTGCGAACAACTCAATAAATTCATTCTTGGGTGATCAATAGAAACCCGGAGACCATAATTGGTCGTCTCCTTCATTGTGCGCCGTTTTGTTTCAATATTGCTACTCTTATTACTAGAAGGTTCGACCGGCGACTTTCGTTATAATAGTCACCCTTCATATTCAAACCATCTTTCTGCCGACCGAAAATACAAGTCAACCCGGTATATACATGCATATGCATATACATGTGTGTACACTTTCCATATATATAAATTAATTATAAATGAAATTTTTCTTTTACCAGTCCGTGAATTCATATGGAATTATGAACATTTTTTTTTTATTCAATATAATTATTTTATATTTTATTTAATGTTTCAGGGCGTAAGCAGACAATCAAAATATTCAACGCCCAAAATTTGTAAATGTCATGTAGTGAGTGGTTTTTATAATATTTACTCAAAAAAATCATAAAAAAAAAAATTATTGTCAATAAATGTAAATGAATTTTAAAAAGTTTGCAAAAAAAAAAAAAATCTGTGTTTATGTATAAACATGGAACTTTATTTCGCGCAATTATATGTGGTTCTGTAAATATATACATATGAATATATATTCGTACGGTTTTTTAAAATTTCCTTTTTACCCATTTTTCAAATTGAAGGCGTTATGTATTCACAACCCTTCGCTGGATGCCGTGACTGATGAGATGAGAGTTTTTGCTCAAAGTGTGAGTTTTTTGTTTTTCTCTTGTTTATTTCTATATATAAATAAATATATGTTTGTTTGCATATAATATAAATAAAACATACACTCGAAAATTTTAAAGAATAGTATGATGATATATTTTATAAAATAATATATTCGGACGTACAACCCATTTGCGTGATTATACATAAATATGTATATATTGAAATGAAATGATTGAATAAAAAAAAAAAACAATACTGTTTTCAGTTTTTTAGTTAAAATGACAATTTTCGTATTTTCTGCCGTCTTTCTCGCACTTTTGATTTATTGCCAATCAGAAATGAAACTGAAAATGAATTAATCGAGAAAATATGTATATATTTATATAAACATATATATGTATATATATATATATATATATATATGTGCACACATATATATATAGTCATCCACTACAACACTTATATAACACCATAAAAACTTCACCACAACTCATATGAGATGTAAGGACGAAACGATCCCACTCTCAAATCTTTTTCATTTCATTTTTTAACAATGCAACCTTTGTACGTTCAGGTGTATGATTGTGTGTATATTTCGAAACCATACAATACACATGACCAATTTTCGAATACATTTTTTTCCGATTTTTTTTTTTATCTCTTGTCACTGATATCCACATTCATATGCTTGTGTGGGTATATGTGTCGCTTCGTTCTATTTTTATCATTTCTAAGTGTATGTGTGACGGCTCGTTATATTTTTGCGACCAAACGCATGTTGGTATTAATAAAATCCAAAAAAGAAAATGTCAAAACCTGGCCGATTGGGTTGAGTTGGTTGGTTGGTTCGCTTATGTGTTTATGTATGCATGTGTATGTAGCACTGTAATAGTGTCCATCACAGTTGTCGTCGGTATGAGTTTGGAGTGCGCATTCGCTGCAAAAATTGGCGCTAAAGTATATTTTAAATATGGTGGTGTTCATGTATGTATGCGTGTTTATCCTGGAACAAAAGCAACAACATATGTTAACCTGAAAGCAGTTTAAAGTATTTTCATGCATCGCAGCCGTATTTGAGGAGTTCGCGCGCGTATAATCGCGTCTCTGCACTGCATAGTGTATACATGTACATACACATATAAACACATACACACACATACATTACTCATAAAACAGAAAACAAATCAGCAAACATGTAGAGGTCAATATCTGCTTCACATACTTACTCTCGTACAACGAAAACTTTGTTTCTTTTGTCCTGTTTTGTGACCTCTATGACTGAAAATACGAAGATATGCTTCACTTAAATCATTTCTCTTGATTCTATCGAATCGAGAACACTATTTCAAAAAAACCCCTGATAATATGAAATGAAAGTAAGAAGAAAGTAAGAGAATAGGGTATATAAGTCTTAATCCCCCATCAAACATCAATTTTTTGAAGTCAATTTACATTTCTTTAGTCCTCTTATTGGAGAGTTTTAATAAGCATCAAAGGAGGCTACGAGTAAAAAAATTTTGAATATCTAGCTTGCAATGGGCATCAGAGATCTATCTCATAAATTATATACATTCTTCCTTGTTCTCCTTCTTCCTATACCCGACATTTTTCTGATATTTTCCGGTACTAACCTCAGAGATACAGTAAAACAGAAACTGTAATAAACTTTAGAACTAAACCTTTTGTTCGTACGAACAGACTGACACACGAACGACTCACGAATCTATTCCGTTGTCATGAATATTGATATCTTCTTGATCGTCATTCATTTTCTTTACTCATCTTTCACACATATTGTTTAAAGAGATTTACAATCTTAAATGAAAAACTTTTCGGTTCATGTCGCAATACTGAAGAACCCATCGCGTTTTCATCCCAAGCTAACTTTATCATCTCCGTCTTTTGAGTTAGATTTTGTTCCAGTTTAAAAAAGAGTAAGGTTGCAATGTGCACTGAAGGGCGACTTGTAAGCAACTGAAACTTACACCTTACAAGCTCCATTGTCGAAGTTATCCATACTCGAAACTTCGGAAAAATTGAACATTTTGAGAAGCCACCAACTTCAGCGGAAACAATTTATTAACACCTAATAACCTAATATTCACTGAAGATAAACGTATTTGATAAATTGTTCTAATAGGTAGATCATATCTTACTACCAAGGGTGATGACTTATTAGATATTCCCTAGGTATCTAAAGATTTCATACTGTGTTGTCAATCTATTATCATGCTAGGAAAATTAATTTATAGTTAAGATCATCACTCCAAGGACATTTGCTACGTTGTAATAAGAAATAGGAGAAATATGGCATAGGGTTCAAATGAGGGTTCAACTTCGTGAAAGGCACGCTCGGTAACGAAAAAAGTAAGTTTAATACGCTGCGTGGTGGCTGGTGTTTTTTTTGTTGAAATGAGTTCCTATACATGACATTAACGCAAAAGATTTCGGGGAGATCTCACGACATCGAGGTCAATTTTCGGATTTTAATTCACTCTGAAACGAACATAGTAAGATATAAGTTTTGTTTACATCGTTGTTTTTAAATCAAAAGTCTTCTGATGTCCCCTTAAATTCCTTCTTTAGAGATTGTGTTCATTATAAACAAGTTTTCGTAACCTTTGTAAAGTTAAGTACAATTTATATTGCGCGAGATGTTGTTGTAATATAAAACAGCAACACTTCCACTTGACTTTACATAACTGAAGGCATCACGGGCTCGCTGCTTATTGCTTGTCCTAATTGGTACTAGTTGTTGTATCGCTCTTTAAAGATTCAAAAGCACTGAAAATTCTTTTAAGAAGCTTCGTGCAATTGCCTGAGGCTAAGCGAATAAGTGCATGTTCAACGGCTGATGAGAATGGTAAATAAACATCAGTGACTTTTTATATTCGACAAACATTTGAACAAACGAACTGTCAAATGGATGGACAGACAAATCCATAAGCCGGATATAAATGGACAGTTGCAAACAGAATAAAAAGGAAAAGGAGAAAATAAAATCAAGGGACAACACACAACGCAGCGAAAATACATTTGAACAACAACATTGCGAACAAAAGAAAATTTACATGATTATTGACAATCATTCACTCGTTCTCAGAATCAGGCAGCTTTTTAAACAACTAGGCACCAACTTCCTCATCGTAGAATACTACAAGTGCAATAGTTAACGTTTTACTTACATTTCATATTCATAGGCTACAAAAAAAATTGACTTTAACTAAAGCTATATAATGAATATATAGAAAAAAAAAAAAAAGATATACTTGATATGTGTGCAAGTGCGTATGCTTTCTAACCATTTTTTTCCCCCCCTTTTTTCTCATTTTTTCCTTCACATTGTAATAGCAGAAAAAATTGAATTTTCCTATTATGTAGAGAAAAGAGAATGCGTTGCATTGCTTTCCTGTCGTTTCCTCCTTCTATTGCGTATGTAAATTTTAAATGTTGTTGCTGTTGTGTTCAGCAAAAGAAAAAAAAAGTTTACTAAAGCGTAATAGAAAATCGAAATAGAAAAAAGGAAAACATAGAAAATCTAATTAGCTTTGTTGTGACACACGGGCTCTGCTCTTTTCTTCTTTTTTTTTTTTTTTTTTTTTTGTTGCGTTTATGATACATCTCTTCTCAATCCCATCTCAGGATGTTTATGTAGGCGAAGGAATTCTTAAAATTATTGATTTAGCAGAAGATACGATTTTAAATTTTAGAAGCAAAACATAAGACTCTTTAAAATATTGCATGAGAGAAAAAAAAAGAAAAACATCGTTCAATGTTTTGATTGATTTAATATTCGCTATGTATGCGTTTCTTTCTTTTCTTTCCATTTGGGACAAACAGAAATATGCACGAGATTGTTGACGTAAGTTTCTGTAGCTTTTTGCAGGAAAATCGCACGATCGCACAAATTTAGGTAGAAATTAGAAATTTTTTTTTTTCGTTCACGCAAATTCAATATGAAAATCGCAGCTATCCGCTCACATTAGTCGGAACGGTCATCGTACATTCAAAGGTGTTCGCTCTTGTCTACCTGGATGGAGTTACAACTTCACTTTTTTATCTTATGGTATCTATAAATTTACTGTTGTTGTTGTAATTGTTTAATAGTTTTTGGTATTTGTTTGTTTAATGAAAAGTTTTATTCTCCTTTCAGAATCTACGTTCGAAAAGGAGAGAAACCATAGAAGAGGAAAAACTGAAATTTTCTTTAAAAAAACAATTCCTACAGACATTGTTAGGTGTCCTGGTTGAGTTCTGTTAATTTTATTCTCTTTGCTTTTCTCGTAGAAAAATTAGGAGTGAGACCAGAAATAGGTTAAGGAAGAACAAAAAAGAAACATACACGCAATTATATACAAGCGTCTCTCGTATAGCACGGTATTTGAAAAACACAGTTTCCATGCAACGCGGTCCAAATTTTACGGGTATTATAGCCCGGTTAACGCATAACTCGATTTCAAAAAATCGACTATATATTCGGATGAGCTTTTTCCGATTGCTGTTTGCTTTTGCTTCCACTTTATCGCTAATAAGAGGACCCTCAACCAACTTTGAGAAAAACAAAATGCCATAACCGTAATTTTGTAATTGTCACTGTTATTTGTTGAACTTATTTTCAATTTTTACATTTCATAATAATCTTAACATTTTTTTTTTTTGTTTTATGAAAACTTTTTTTTATATTTTCATTTATATGTATGCTTGGAACGAAATTGAAGCTAAGATTTTATATTTTTGGGCTTGGTTCCAATATAACATATATATGTATACATATATATATTTAAATTTATATTATTTTATACCATATCTTAGTTTAAAAAACCAAATGAAAAAGGTCCACATAACACTGTTTCGGTGTAGCGCGATAAGCATTACCTGTGTTATACGTGAGTCGTCTGCATACAAAGGCGTATACTTAAGACGTAACTACAACATCCGCATGCTCAGCCGGGTAGATAAAGGTCGAGAATGCCAAGTTTGTGTTCGTAGGTGCAAATCTCAAGGCTGTGAGTGCTTAGTCGGTAAAGGCATAACTTTTACTGGCGTACTTTGGGCACACATCCACTAAGCTACGGCCCCTACTTCCCTATTTTCTTTCTTTGTTTCACTTACCTGACTTCTTTCCAACCGTCACCCTACTACACGAACACGGACGTCTCTGAGTAATTGGTCATATAGTAATAATAATAATTAATTAATTAATTGTGGAAAACGAGTACATGGCATGAGATGATTTGGTAGCACAATCGTTTTACAACAAAACAAATGAATACAAAATTAGGTGCAATGTCCCCCTTTTTTTTTTTTTAAGTTGGTACAATTACTTATGGGAAGGAGTGAGTAAATATTTCCTTGCGTGTTTGACATTTGACTGACATTTCAAAACTATTCATTTCAATATATTATTCCGAAAAAGGCATATTTGGCAAAGTGAGTCTGCATTAAATCAAATTCGGAAAATGTTAAAACCGAATGCAGATTCATAATGCGTTACATGTCGGCGCGCCTCGCGGTAAGATTAACAAGAATTCGCAGAACATTTCACAGGTAAAGAGGGATTAGCGTGAAAATGTCATAATGACATTTGATAT
The DNA here is from genome assembly GCA_000688715.1 of Glossina pallidipes. Lineage (NCBI taxonomy): Eukaryota > Metazoa > Arthropoda > Insecta > Diptera > Glossinidae > Glossina > Glossina pallidipes. Next base: position 352,596 of record KK499808.1, read on the forward strand.
TGTAAGAGGGTACGTAAGCAAATTATTTGCGGGAAGCAATGTCGCACGGACAAGACAAGAAGAAGTAGCAAGCTGTTGTAAATATAAATTCCTATAAACAGTTTGTAAGTAAATCTCCCTGAGAATTATAACCTAAAAGTATGCCATCCTAAACGGCACAAACTTACTTTCAAAAGGAGTTAGATAGAAGTGTAAGTTCGCCAGAAGGCACTTTACACTATAACGTTGTCTCTTCAACAGTATTTTATACTGCTGCATGCAGGATTGTCAATATTTTCAATATCTAGATTTTTTAAATATTTCATTTATTTATATTTTAAATTTAAATTCTGAAAAAAAAAAATAAAATTTTTCCTTATCGAAAGGAACAAAGGCTATTAAAAGAAAGTTACTGCATACATAACAAATAAAAGCACTATAGTGGGTCACTGTCAGTTATTACATATCCTTCATCACCCTCTAGTTATTCATATGACGACTTTTTAAAGGAAGATGTTATATCGATTGATCGAAAAAGTGATCCGATCCGAACCATTTGCAATAGCTTTTGTTCTTGGGCCTAAATACGTCAGTATACTGAATTTCATCAACATATCTCAAAAATTACGGCTTGGAGGTTGACCGTAAGAAAACAAGACAGCCGGACAGAAAAGTTTAGCTCGATTCAAAAAGTGATTTTGAACGAATCAGTATAATAAAAGGTAGGTCTATCTTAAGTCCATCGGGGTCTTGCACATATTTGCAAAAGCTTAATATACCCTTGTACTACTAGTAGTACAAAAGTAAAAAGCTTTATATATAATCCTCTGCCTCCATCCTCTGGAAAATTTCGAGCTCAGTTTGGATGCTACTTTATTTTCAGACGCGCATCCTAAGTCGCGCAAACTAAGGGTAACTTATCCCTGAAATTGTTTGTATTATATTTGATACTAAACGAAATAACGGTACAATCGAAATCTTGAAAATCATTAGAATAACGTCATTAAAATTTAAGCAAATTAGCGACGGTAAAGTTGCACAAACAATGACACTAAGAAGCATATTCTGTCGTTGTGATAAAATAAATGTATGCGTATTCTTGTCGCAGCTGTTTTAATTTTGTATCAAGTTTGGTGCTCGGAAAGAGCAGTCATTAGAAAACACTCTGATAACAGTTTTATTGAAAAGTAATTTGGTTAAGTCGTGCAAAGCACGTAGAAAAAAAGAGCCGCGTGACTTGTGATGTGTCCGTGATGTTGCTCAGAAAACGACTATAAATCTTATGACGAAATTTCCCTTGAAGTTTTCACCGAATTTTTTGTTGGTGGTATACGAAATTCTAGTCCAAATATGATTCAACCGAGACATTGCCGTTCGGTCGATGAAAATTTAGTTTTTATCGTCAAATTTCAGTTCAATACATTTTGTCGGCAGTAAATTAAAGTTTTTGCATTTATTATGGAACCGTTCGAGGTCTGATCTCAGTCGTTTTCTATGACATTTTGTTAAGAATAGACCGGGTTTTAGCACTTTATGCCTATTTTTGCTCATGTTACTGTTTCGTTGAGACATCCGAGCTCTATCGACTAAGTTTCCAAATATAAGGGTTCGTGCAGGCGCACTCTCGAACACCCTATTATTTTTCTTGTTTTCAAATTCAGTTATGTAAGAAGCATTTTAATCGTTCTACCTGTACAGATGGGTAATAACCATTTCTCTTTTTCCAATTTGCTTGCACTTGTCTGCAAATCACTTACAATTACAAGCAAATAAAGTAAAATATTTGAAATTCCTGATGTAAATGCATACATACGTTAATTATTAAATCGTTAAAATGAACTGCAACTACGGATGGATGGCCGGGAAGGCGAAAGTAATATCAACCTTACAACGTTTACTCGGCTACAAAAAAAAAAAAAAAAGAAAAAAAAAGTTCAAAACGTTGTTTTGAAGCCCGAAACAAAACAGCATGCTACACCTAAATACATATAAATACATATCCGATTTACGTTACACCGAAAACACAATATTTTTATTGCCCGGAGATGTTTAGGTAAAGTCGAGTGGCCGAGAGGGAGAGCAAATGTGAAGTAAGCATTGATTCGGCGTTTAAATATAATTTTTTTTTTTTTCTTTCCCTGTTTGTGTCATGCATGTTCAGCTGTTTGGCGTTTTAACTGGCGTGTATGTACGGCTGAATGCAAATGTCGTTTTGTGGCTGAAATTTTGTAACCACTAACTACAACGGGGTTTTTTTCGTTCTCATCATCGTTCTGTTCGCCGTTGTACACATTACGTATACGTACGTGCGTTGCGCATTTGAATGCAATTAAATTGCCTGCGAATGTTGAAATGCGTATGCAGTTCCACTGTTGCTGATAATAATGCGGTCCTTGTATACCTACCTATCTTACATATAGAGGGAATAATTGGTATACGAAGAATCTGTTATGTGAAGAGTGTGTGATTGCGGAATTTTTTCCGGCATGTGTTTTTCAAGTGCATTTGACGAAATTCTAAGCTCATAATCTCTAATCAATATTTCGCTATATTTGCCTGTTGGCAATAATAATACTGCAACTCCAACTATGGAGCAGCACTTCTACAGCACAGTTATAGATTTTGATTTACGTTTTACATGCATTATTTTGGTTGTTTCTCTTGTTGTTGTCACTTTTGTTTATTTGTAATTTTATTGAAAATTTGTATTAAAGAACACAACAAGAATAACTATAGCGGAGGAAATTTTAATCACGCGGTCCCCCACTCCAAGTCCAAAGTACTTTTTTGCAACGCATTCGCTAATCGAAGAGATGATTATTGTACTGGTTTGCATACTTCGATCCAATTTTAGAAAAATTTCCTTCCTTCCCAATAGCTGAAGATGGTTTATGTTAGATATGGACTCGATTGAGCTGAAAGCTTTCAGGTATTTTTCGATTAATTATCCATACTACAGTATGTACGAAAGTAGATGTACTCGTCAACTCGTCCACAGTAGGGAAAAACTCTTGGCAGATATCTTCTTGGGCATTTCCTAGGCATACGTTATATCTCTCTCTCCGTTCTCTTCTCTCATGGAAAATTTGTGCTACGGGTATTGTTTATGATCAATCCAATAAACTGAAAATTTTATAGGCTGCAATCAGCTTTAATGTACTCACGTGGTACTTTTAATTAGTGCTACTCTTATTGCAGTTAGTCGATGTCATTACAGTTATGATGTTTACAATTTTTTCCACATAGTAAGTAAAATGTTTTAACAGTGCATTATCTACTAGATTTAATGAGAACGCATTTTTGAAGACTTTTTTCATTAGCTAGTAGATGGTATGGGTCTTCTATAAGTCATTACCTAAAAGAAATTTTTTCTTTAAAATTACGGCGTTTTATTCGAAAAAGATCCGAAAGAACCGAATCTGTCCCATCCAACTATACCATATGTGTGAATCTGCTGCGAGGTTACAGCCTAATGCCCTACTCATTGTGCTCTAAGATGTCTTTAGAAACTGTTTATGTTAGTGTAAGTTAGTGTAGTTTTATCAACACAACCGTTGAGCAGATATGTAAGACTAGGAGTCAAGACCAAGTAATTAAAAGCATTGGATGCAATATTTAGAGTTCACTATGTCTAGCCTTTTTTCCGTCACTGAACAACACGTAATCTGCAGAGAATACGATTACATTTTCGACAAACGAAGCAAAAGGACACTTTCTTTGAGCATAAAATCTTCGAGAAAAGATATTCAGACAGAGTATTCAGACACGGAAGGACATTTTTATGCAGTATCCGGTGGTAAAAATTCCATCATTTGCTAAAATGAAGATATCGACTACAAATTTACAAAAAAGTTTCAAAATGACCGAAACTATCTAAAGACCACGCCTACAATGCCCACACATCTCTGTAATAATAACTGTGAACACCTTTGTTTTCCGTGTGCAACCCATATCCCGTATAAATTTCCACTTTTACTCTAGATCATCCGCGCCCATCCACTATTGTAGAGTATAAAAATGTAATTCTTTTGTCGTTTTTTAGGATCATGGTGATGGATATAAAAGACTCGGCGAAGCCGAATATAATTTCCTTACTTATTTTATTTGGTTTTTGTGTATTTATACCTTACACCATTTGCACGGACACCGAAAAGGGCTTGAGATAAAACCATTTGTTATTATCATTTGTAAATGAAAATTATTCGCAGTCCTCTTAAATTTATCTGTCTGTCCGTGAAATATTTTGGGTTGTAGCTTCCCAAGACATTCCTATACACCACTTTTGACAACGGGGTATATTAAGTTTGTGCATATGTATATAACTTCTCCTATTTTATTATGCCGATCGTTTCAGAATCATTTTTTGACAAGCTTGAGTGCGTTAAACCTAGAGATCGCAGTGTTTGAGATGATTTGATCAAATTTGGTATATCGAAGACCCAAAGACGAACACTGCCGAAAATGATTCAGATTAGACCACCTTTCGACCACTTCCCATATAACGGTTTGTATTGAAAAGTCGTTATATCAACAAATGTATTAAGCGAATGGGTGTAGGGTATTTAATCATGGCCGCTGATTCACTATGGTGTTTTCACTTGTTCAAAAAAAATTGAAACAATTTTTTTTTTTTTCTAAATGTTATATAAGCCAACAATTTTTTAGTTTTTTATTTTTTCCCAAGTTTTAACCGTCTTTTTGCTCGTCAATGCGTTTGCAACACCCGAAACGAAGCTTCAGAGACCCTATAAAGTATATATATACTCCTGACTACCGTGAAATTCTGATTAAGCCATGTCTGTCCGTGACTGTGTATGATCGTGTATGTTGTTGCAACTCTCCTGCTCGCAAAAGTGAATAAATCGACTTCAAATTCCATAGAAAGAAAGGAAGTTGGTATCGAAAGGACAACAGGACAATGCCCAGAGCATGAATGAGCAGAAATGAAAGCCTGTGGCGCTAAAAATTTTAATAGCAATGGTAATTCTTTGTATCTGAATTTTAATTTCCTTCGATTCAAAATACATCGCTTGTCTCGAGTCGTATACCAGTAAATTCACTTCAAATCCTGCCTATTCCAATATACATACATAGATAGTCATATTCTTTTGCTTCAATAACGAAACAACTTACGAGGTTCTATGAATTGTTTTTAATTGCCTCACTTTGCATATGCATATAAATAAAGCAATTGAGAAGCGCTGAATATAATATAATTATTATAAATTTATTTTACTATTACGGTTCAAACATTGTGCGGTCCTTGTTCTTAAGAGTAGTTTTTCATAATTTGCCACTTAATATAGGCAATGCATCAAGCATATAGCAGATAGATACAAATGCATGTATGCATCGGCATCAGATAGAGATGTACCTTTGAACGTTTGTTCGCTTAATGAAACATTTTTAATTACATTTACAGGGAATTGTTAGTCGCGTTACTTTGTTATTATAAATAAATTATCAGTATTTTATAAAAATGCATTTTAAAATGTTATTCAAAACAATGCACACGCTAAAGCAGATAGATACATGCACATATTGTATAATTAATGCATTTTATACCAATACTTGTCCACAATTAAAAGTACAGTTTACATCATGTACATCAATGGCTATATGGATGTGTGTACGCATAACTGCACAATACAATAAAATGGAAAATCGTCTAATTATTTGAATAGGTTTAGTTTACGCGGGCGTGGACGTTTGCGTTCGAGCGCACTCTACTGTACCGTCATCATAACTAAACAAATGAAAAAGCAAAAAAAAAAAAAAAGGAAAAAAAAAAAAAAAGGAAAAAAGAGAAAAAAAAAATACGCCGCCAATAACATCAATACAAGCAAAAATACATGAGAAAAAAAAATTGACCTCACTACTATCGTCGCCCAACCAACCAGCACGCGTTACACGTATAATACATGTAGGAAGCTTGCTTGTAAAGTAAAGCGTTGATATTATTGTGGTTAGTTGTCGAATACATGTTATTTTACATTTTGTGGACAGGAAATTAAATTTTCTACGCAAAAGTGCATAAATGAACGAACGTCAAGCAAACGAGAAGAGCAACAGCAACAACAAGAAAAACGACGCTCTGTGACGGCATACAACATACAATAACTAACTACAGTAATAACAATATATTCCCTATTCGTTTTATTTAAGGCCGCGAAGCGAAAAGTGCCGAGGAATATGGAATTTATTATAAATTGTGTGGTAGCGTATTATGTATATTGCGAATGCTTTATTAGTTGTTGGTTGGCAACGTCATCCCCCAACCCTCCCTCGTCTCTCATCCCCCATTCCATCCGTCCCGCACGACTACAATTGTTAATACGCTAACGATTGCATATTGTCTGGTTGCATAGATGCCATACCACCATCGCCTACGTTGAACCTCTCCAACCAACTCCTCTTTCTCTTTCTAGGATTTGCTTATTTTTTTATGGTTTTTTCGCAATTATTGTTGGCATTTAATTATTTGTGTGTGCGTATCTGTCGTTCTACTCCCTCCAAGCCACATTACACAACAATCATTTGTTTTACAACGATTTTGCAAAAAAAAAAAAATAAAAAAAAATAAAAAAAAAGAAGCATAAACCAAATGATTACCTCAAGGGTGGTGTAAAGAAATGGTTGGAGAAATCTGATTATTTTGTATATAAAAAGACCGATATTTCATAAATTTATTTTCAATAAATATTTATTAATTAATTAAAATTTTGAAAAGCATTCATATTCGGTTTTAGTGGTCGGTTAGTTTGGTTTGAGTTTCCGCACAAAACATATTTCGCTAACCATTCAACATTGTTGGGCACCTTTTTTCGCCTACTAGTTATGTTATAATTCCTTTCTGTTTGCCTCTATTTTTTTTCTCCATTTAGGGAGAGAACATAAAAATTTATTATATATTAAAATACGTTCGCGGTTTGCAATTTAATTGCAACTCGAAATTATTTTGTCCTACGGCCTGTAATGGTCTACATTCCTCCGTTGTTCCCGGAACTCGTAACTCGTTTGATTGCTAAATATTTGATTATGAGGCCACCACCATATGCAGGAATTTATTTTTTGTTTTTCTCTCGTTTTTTTTTCATGAAAATATTTTACCGCAAATTTTCATAAATAAAATATTTATTTAGTGGTTTATTTATGAAACTTTGCAAATCGCTTTGTCAACATAAGAGGCCGGGCAGCTGGTATGAAAGAACTTTGGTATTGTTTCCTCGTGCAATTATTGTAAAATTATTTATTTATTTATAAAATACCTTTATATGGTACTTAAAATACATTGCATTTCACTAAATTAATTCTTTTTATTGTACATTTAATAATATTTTTAATTTTAAATACTTTTAAGTTGAAAAAATGCAAACATTTCACGTTTTTAGTAGAGACCTTTTGTAAGCTATAGACTGCCGAATTGATATCCTTAAGGTGGACTCTGTTTCGAATTATGCGGATTTGGTGCTTACACTTGATTCTAAATGCAGCTTTAACTTGGAGGTTCAAGTCTCCGTTGATAAAGCGGAAAGCTTACTGGAGCTTAGTAAACGTTCGTCATACGAAGTTAACCATCTTTACATTAGTACGAAGCCATTATCGCACTTTTCAACCTATATAGGAGAATTCCGTAGTGATGTGGTCGCCGAACTACAGTTATTATTTTGATCAGGTTAAGTCTGTGCAAAAGTTTTTTTTTTTTTTTAATTTTCTTTGTGAGGCTTGAGATGGAACCCGGTCGGAACAATTGCAACTCCTTATGAGAGTCATCTTAAGCCTATACGTCTTCTGAGTCTGGAGAGTAGAGACACCTGAATTGGGGGACACGCTTATTATGAAACTAGTAGTTGATGAGTGTTATATAGTAGCTGATAGTAGTTTCTTAGTGTAGCTGAATAGTAGCTGATGAGTGCTATTCTCCTTTTTTATAGAACGAGATAGATATTCACATTCCGATAAGAATAATTCGCAATTATTGGCTTATTACGCTGCCACAAACTCGTACTAACTATCAGCTCAATCATCTACTTCGCGTTGCGTGTCCACCTTTTAATGATTATTGTAATTTTCCTGATATGACGACGTCGTCAGTTCTAAATGTGAAATTTTTAACGGTGTGAAGTTATATTTAAATATAACTAGCAAAGA
>KK499808.1:361699-454281 GCA_000688715.1 Glossina pallidipes
GTCGTACATGATGTAAGTACTTGCATCGTACATGATATAAGTACTTGCGTCGTACATGATGTAAGTACTTGCAACGTAGATGCACCCTTGAAATTTTTGTGTTACAAAACCTGACGGTACTTTTATTGTTGTTACACATTCGTTGATGGAACTCCACATTGCACTTTGATAGAGTTACTTAGACGAGCAACCGTTTATTAGTTGTTTCGGAGTTTTATTGAATCTTCAAATTAATTTATTGTGAGCATAAATAAAAATAGAAATGCTAGTGTATTATGGCATTGACATTAGAGTAATTAGAATGTAAGTGGTTTCCAATTTGTAATTGAATTACCCTATACCCCTATGAATACCCTATCGTATTCATTTTGAATCGGTTGTAGGCCATGCATTGTAACTAATTTTCTTTGTTTGAGTAAATCATAAGAAAAAAAGGAAACACACAAGAACACTACACCATCTAAAACTATTCATATCATGTCTTTTCAAAGTAAGGTGCTGTATGGGAAGTGGTCAAAGACGTGATCTTATCCGAATCATTTTCAGTAGTGCTCGCGTTTGGACTAAAACACGGCACTGTTCCAAATTTTTTGAAATTTCTCAAAAATCGCGACCTATAGGTTGAACACAAAGAATTATTCGGACAGATAGACAGACGGGCGTGGGTCGATTCAAAATATGATTCCGCATCAGTCGGTGTAATAAAAGAAGGGTGTATTCTTTGCCACAAAAACTCAGTTTTCCATGGAGGGTAGCTGCAATGAATGTTTCAGCCGACAAATCACACCCAAAAGTTATTTTTTGTACACTCAAAAGTCCTCTAGGAACAAAGGCTGTATGTTCCTTACATCAAATAGGCAATAATCCTTATTTACGAAGTCAGTTAACCAAATATGAGTTTCATACCACATGCACGAAACGCAACCGCAGGTTCGTTGTCTTTGTAATAAATTTTAACAATTTCTGTACGCTCTACAACTATGTATGTATTGTATTCCACAACTAATGCCAAGATCCAATCAATACATTGAAAAAAAAAAAAAATTATCCAAATTTCAATTAGAATTCTTTTTAACTTGCATTTAATTTCGGAGCCAAAAAATGGACATTTGGAAATTAGTGACATAAGCGGGATTCTCCTATAGCACGCGAAGGAATTTTACTTACAACAATTCACGAAACACACATGTTTTCTAGACCATTCAACAAATGAATGTAAAAAGTTCCCTTTCCTAGAATTGTTTAGTTACTTCCTCGTTGGTGGCGGAAGAAGATGGAATTTTTTTACTTGTTGTACATTTCTGAATTTCAAATCGATATCTACGATGATTTGCAATTCCTTTCCGAGATTATTTTAATTTATCAATTAGCGCAAATATATGGGCGGAGTCAGAAGTTCTCCAACTGTAACATTTGGACAACAATTAAAGGCGTATTTTCTCTTCAAGCTACAGTTGAATGCAGAAATCACTAATAATTGAATGTCCAAATAAGATAGGGTTACTTTGCCTATTAATAGATTTTACTCGTTAGCATATATTCTAATGTTCTAACAGAGCTTTCAATTCGTTGATTTCTAAATAAAATATAAAAAAAAGCGTTAAGAACTTTTCCTCATTACTTGGAAAGATAGAGCTGCAAAATTCTTGTCGGTGGTGAACGTTGAATTCGTCACGATACCTACAGCGTAAATAAACCTGATGTACACTTGTTCAACCATTAACCAAAGGGTCTCCCCATTTGGCGTCTGCAGATAAGCGTAGTGTGTTATGAGTTGTTGCAATCGAACGAAACCATCACCAGAAAAGTCAGCCAATTTACCCGAACACTGAACGCAGTATGTCAAAAGTCGTGGCATCGCATTTCAGAATGACAACATTCGGCCCCATAAAGCAAAACTTGCGTAAAGGACGTTACCAGCATCGAACTGAGATGCGCTGCACACTCCTAACACTTGACATTAGTTCCAGTTGCAATCTGTCTGCGCAGGGCTTCGATTTTTTTGATGGCATCCAGAAATTGGGAACTATATAGATAGTCGACTTCTGCCTCGAAATTCATTTTCTAGTAGTCCGTCTCTCACCGGATGAACAATAAATAAAATATGTTCGTCTTTCCCTTGAATTGAGTTTTTTTCACAGGATCGACTGATCAGAAGTATTTTCTACATCTGACATTGTAAGAGAAATTTAAGCTTAGGAGGTCTATAAAGCAATTCGTGCTTAAGAAACGAACTGTCTTCAAGTTTCTTATTTCATACATTCATGCTCCAGTTTTATTATCTCGTATTCGCTGTTCAAGTGCTGTAGGGGTTAAGTGATAAGTTTGGGTTCTAGACTCCAATTTTCAACATTTCCTTTCCATCTAGAATAAATTTATACACTTATGACTGTACGCATTTAATAAATGATATCGGGCGTTCAGACAGTTAGCTAATGTGCGAAGATCGAGTCTGAAAGATCGAAAATTTCGTAACAATTTATTTGAAACTAAAGGTCATTGAAACTCGCGACAATCGATTAGTAGGAACTTTATAAACACAATCGCTTAAGTGATTTTTATCTGCTTTTCTTAAAGCTTGGTTATGGTCTTTGAGATTTAATTTTAAGTAACACATTGACCAATAATTCCCAGACTGATATAAAACTGTCGTCTCTGGCAAGAGAAATCGGTATTATTTGGAAAATCTGGCAATTGTCCTCAAATGCCGCTTCTCAAAATTTCAGTACAATTCTATAGAATTTCGATCATTTATTTACGAGTTACGACAATGACTGACTCATGGGTGACATTTGAGAAAAGGCGTAAGTGCGTAATTTATAAGAGTTATTTAGCGCAGATCAATTTGAAAATATTCACCATTTGAAAAGGGTTTAGAAAGATTTAATGCAAAATTTTAGATCGAATCAGAGATCCATCAAAAGGTTCATGAGTATTCTATAGGTGGACATTCGAAATTCGCCTAAAGACAAACTATTTCGCATGATTTTTTTAAAAAGTACCTACGATGAGGATATCTTCAGAATCGTAGTCTAGCACACGCACCGTCATATTGTGCAAATTAAAAGCTTTTTTTTCACATTTTTTTTTTCGCTTTTCAAAATCCAATTAAAATAATTTCAATTATTAATAAATTTAATATAATTTATGCAAATATTACGATACTTATGCGCATATAAGTTGTATAACTTGAAAAAGAAAAAAACGAAAAAAGAAATGTGCTTACCATTCATCCGTAAAAAATTTTTTAATTAAATATTATTTCGAGCGATAACGTGAAGAATAATTTGGCAAAAATTGTGTACATAAAAAAAAAAAAAAAAAAAAAAAAATTAAATTCTAAATGAAATATCGTCTGCAGAAAAAATGGAAAGAATAAATAAATATGTAAAATATGACAATAATGCAGATTTTATATTTTGTAATTTATTTTATTTATTAAAAAAAAAAAAAAAGGATAACAATAACAACAACAGAAAAAAAACCACAACAAATATGCGCATATGTGTGGAAATATATATAAAATCCAATTAAATATTTAATAATTAAAATTACCACCATCAGCAAGTATGCATATACACATATGTATATATTATGTATATATATATTTATACATGTATAAATGCATACATAAGTATGTAAAAGACTAATGTGTTGTGTAGGATATGGCACCACATTGCCACATACACCAACGATTTTATAGAAAATCACTAATATTAAAACAAGCCGCAAATAATATTGAACTGCATTGGAAAAGGGCGGTGGTATGTTGAAGCTGCTGGTGCTGCTGCTGCTGCTTTCAAAAAAAAAAAATAAATAAATAACATGAACAAAAAATATCGCATACAATAGAAAAATCAAAACATTAGCGATTGGATTTTAAAATGAATTGAAAATAAAGAAAAGTTGTGGTATTATAATGGGTTGAGAGGGAAAGAGGTTTGATATGGAGAGATTACGCCGAAAGGAGTTTTACATCGAGTCCCTCTTAACTGTGGTCTAGCATTTGAAATACATTTTAAATTAAGTGCATATTTTATCACATTTATTGTGTATGCACGGCGTACGAAAACAAACACAACATATCTCACCCAACGCAGTACTGGGATGCCTAGGCATGGCCGCCAATATAGGCTTGAATATAAAATATACAGAAAAAAAAAAAAAGAATTTGTTTGGCAAAAACCAGGAATAGCAATAATAAAAACAACAAGACCCGCTATCTAAACCGCCATACACTAACGCATACGCTTGGTTAGATAATGGCAGAGTTTGGCCGGCCCGGGTTCGGTCGACGTTCACGATGAAAGCATTAGTAGTGATGATGATGATGATGATGATGACGATAATAATGGTAATGATGATGATGACTATGGTGGTGATGGTGTTGACTAAAAACTGTTAAATATATATATATATGTATGTATGTATGTGTTTGTGCAAAGTGCATTTATTTATATGTTGCCTTATATATATATATAAATATATATATATACCGCGTAGTATAATAATAATAATAACAACAACAAGTACAAGAACAATAGTGAAAAACAGTCAAGTAGAAAAAGCAATAACAACAAATGTTTTAAAATTCTAATGCGATATTGAGTTGCAAATTTCAATATGCACACAGCGATATGTATATGTATTGTATGGATGCTAGTATAGCATTAAACATTCATATTTCGCTATTGCAATCGCATTCGAACACGCAGGTATGTGTGTTGATACGCATTTAAATGCAGTTCAATACATACGCACGTACAGTTTACGGTTCGTTATTTTAGTCTCGCATGTGCCTTTAACATAAATCAACCTCACACTGCCTCTCTAATGTAGGCTATACATATTAACACTTGGTTAAGCATATACGCATACGCTCATGCACATACAAACACACGCACACACACATGCTGATGCAAACATGCAACAACATCGTGCATTTTATATGTAACTATAAAAACAACTGAATGCACGCACGCACTTCCATATATACACGCTTACGCTTATATACGTACGTACGTACGCATTCAACACTAGATACCACGACGTATTATCGACATTTTGCTAAATATTCCATTAGCATATACATACATAATCTTGGTAAGTGTATCGCCAATTCATTTTCAAAACAAGCGAATTTCGTGCTAGCAACTTGAACACAAGTTATACATACATACTTGAAGTTGCTTATGTTTTCACACAAATTAATTAACTCGAGAATCGAAAACTTAACGGATTGCGAGAGCTAGCTACCATAATAACGACGATCACATTTTTAAACTTCGAATAGGTCTTTCATATGTTCAAAGCATATTTCCTTCTTCTGAAAAAGCAAGAGGACACGATAGTGGCAACAATGATTTCAATTCCTTTCCCCGTTCCGATCTCTGAGCTGCTTGCGTTAAAGCTGATAACGTGATCAATAAATTTATTAAAGAGTGCACGATGCTAAATAGGAGATGGAAGGTGTATAATAGGGAGAGAAATTTCTCTTACTCAATTAGTTTCCACTCAAATCATCTACGAACGAAATTTGCCTTAAATTGAAGTCAAGACATCTTTTCAAATATTACTGAAAGGAAAATATTTTAATTTTATGGATTATTGATAAATGTCTTGGCTTTCTCTAAGGTGCCCAGAAATAGGTTATTTTATTCACTGCGAAAAAATTATCGGGAACCAAAGTAAGATTTTTAGCTTCTGCAATACTGCTAATGATGATGCATCTTCTTGTAAGATGTAGGAACTATCCTTACCTAATTCTTCTTGGTACATTCGATCCAATAGTTGCCTTTCAAGTACAGCCATTGTTCAAGTGTGCGTACAACGACACAGAATGAGAAGTTAAGTATTCTCAATTCATACGATAATCAAGTCTAGTCTTGTCATTCCAGATCGGAGCTAACGCCACTTGTGGCGATTATAATCAAACGTTATCCCTTCAGGCCGAGTAGCTAAGAATCGCGACCACCAAGTGGATGTTCGTGGATTCAAATCTTAGTGCGATAGAGTTTACTTCAGTCGTAGTATTTGCCTATTGGAGACGCGCACACTAGGTTCCGGCCACCCTATTTTCTTCCTTCTTTCTCTTGCCTCACTTGCTTCTGACTGAAACACTCACTACCCTACACGAATATGGGACGTACCCTGAATGATTGGTCATGTCAAAAAAAAAAAAAGAAAAAATTATGACTTTACGAATTTAAAGTCCTCTTGTCCCCAGCTATCAGAGAACACTGTTGTAGTGGTTATTGGCGTCTCGTCCTCCCTATTAGAGCACAAACCAAGTTTTAGTTTGCAGTCAAAACTGTAGGGTTATATCCTATAAGGACTTAATAAGACCATGCACTCCTCTTGCTGATTTCACAATGGACCGCATCTTATACATTGCAAGCCCGTGGCTTCTTTATTTTGCCTCTTATGACATTTTGCCTATTATAACATCTTCGATGTTATTGTCAATCGTTCTGAATTTAAGAGACTATTGTTTGCCTTTGACGCGTTTAGCTTTATAGCATTACCCGGCTTAAACTTTCAGTGCGTCGTAGAATAATATTTTGATTTAAAAATTTGCAAAACAAAACACACAAATTTCCATACAACTGCAAAATGGAATGCCCGATATCTACATATATGCGCACACATATATTTGTATATGTGAATGGGTTTTGTTGTTGTATTTGTCCGGCTATTATCACGCGTTCTATAAAATGAATAAACCAAACGCATATGAACGCGGATGTGTCAATATCTGGGCGTGTGCGTATGTGCTTTTGCTGATTTTGTTCACATTATTACGTATTTTCCGTTTCCTGTTCTACTCCTAACCCGTCATGTTTATATAAAATAAATGCCATTAAGTTTTTCCTTTTACTCTGCGAAAATTAATGCCCTCTAACATGACCATCAGTCAACACTAAAGAAAATTTCTTTTTTATTTCAATAGAAGAGACTGACTATTGAAAAATATTATGTATATATACTTTTATATATATACATATATATATATATAAATATATATATAAAGATAAATATAAATATATATATAAATATATATATAAATATAAATATAAATATATATATAAATATATATATATATACAAATAAATTTATATACATTTTATTGCATTTATGTATACGCGTATGGAACTATGTGATATTAAACATTCAAAAACAAAAAAAAAAAACGATGAGCTTAGAATCAAAAATTATTATTGAAATATAGCGGAAGGTTGAGGCAGTTATTATAAATACAAATTCGAATACAAAAGCAAAAATGAACAGATTTTTATCTATACACTTAGCTGCGCTTTATTGTATACATATTGCATATGTATATGCAGGCACAGGCAGGCTTTTTATGCGCCGCATGTCTGAATGGATAGTTTATGGTAAGGTGACATATTCCATTGTTTCGCTGACTGCACTGGCAAACAATCTGCTATTGATAATTAGTTTTGCATAATTATACCCAGTTGCCTGATTAGGCCGTGAAGTGAGTTAGGTAATTGTTGTTTTTACTTTACTCAGTTGTTGTATCAAATTATAAAACTTATATTATTAGGAGCGAAAAATACAAAAAAAGAAAAAAAAAAATTTATGTTTTGAGAAAATAATTAAAAATTAATTTTAATAAAACCAAATTGGAAAAATTACCCTCCGACGAATATTAGTATACTTAACACCGGACATAAAGGGGGCGAACAATGTAGCAAACAATATGAACACATCTTTCCTATTTTGTGGAATTATGTTATATACATTTTTCTTAAAATTTATAATAAACTATCCCAACTATATTCAATACTTCGCTCAATAAACAGTAATTTTCGCAGTATTTCGAACAAAAACTACCGCTACCGGGAGGAGGGGGATGGGCGATTCCTTGTAACTTTCCCAAATCCTACACAAACTCATAAGCTTATAAAAATAATTATTAATTCATATATTCTCCTTTTTATACTCCCCACCACCGAACGATAATTCATTTTGTCGAAACGTTTGCAACTCCCAGAAGGAAGCATCAGAATCCCCACGAAGTATATATATTCTTGATCAACATCAAATTTTAAATCGATTTAAGCATGTCCGTCTGACCGTTTGTGTAATGTCTGTTGTAAACATCCCCCTGGGCGTAAAACTCCCCCATGACCTCAACACCACGTAATCTAAGAGGACCTCTGTTTTTCAAAAGGAATGAAAATTGGTTTTCATTACTCATAATAGATGAACGCATATTCTATGGATGAGCGTTCGTGCACAAAAGTGGAAAAAATTGACCACGCCTACCCAATATTATAGTGTATTAAAATTTAATTGTTTTTTCAATAACGCGCAATAACAAGCTTCAAAAACCCTATAAAAATAAAGTACATAAATTCTTGGCCAGTTTCAAATTTGGCATTTCGTCTGTCCAGCTGTCTATTTGCATAATAGTATTTTAATATTTGCGGTAGACATTCTCCCGTTAGCGAAAATGAAAATATCGCCTACAAATTTGCAAAAGTATTTGCAATTGACTTAAACTTTTCAAAGAACACGCCTACAACGCCCACATGTTTATATGACAAAAGCTTTTATTTTTAAAATAGAAACAATTAGGTGCATGCACTCCATGTTATAGAGCGTGAAAATTTTGTTCTTTTACTTCTTTTATCCTTTTTAGGATAACGGGGTCGGGTATAAAAGATTCGGTCCCAACTGAATTTAATTTTCTTACTTGTTTTCTATTTCATCGCCCGCGAACAATTGAAGAATCAATTTATCGAAATCTTTTGGGGAAAAGGAAATGATTTCCCTCTGAATGCCCTCTTCTGACGACGGATAAAAGAAAATGTGGCAGATTTCGCCAAACTCTCCCAACGAATAATAAAATATTCTGCACGTTTATTGAAATCAAATATCGAATTATTCCAATATGCCCCAAAAATACAGCATAAATTACCCAATAAGGTGATTGGTTGTTGATAGGGACAACGATAGATTCAGGTCATATCCAACGCTATTAGGTATCGTTAAAGTATTTATTTCATCCCTTTTACCCCTTGTATCCCTCAAACGGCAACAGCATTAAAGACTTACATCATTTTGAATATTTCTACAGGACTTTCGATTGTTCGCTTATACAGAGGATGGGCAACATAGCGTGAACACTTGATATATACGCAATATTCTTTTATCAACAACGTGTTGGACAACTTTTTTATTTTTTATTTATTTTTTTTTTTTGTAGAAAAACTCGAATTGTACGCGGAATAGGCTCGTAGTTATAGTTTCAAGCGGAGTGTTTTCCTATTCCTGTACCAAAACATCCGCCAATTGCTTTAACGGTATATGGCTGTTATTTCACTCTCTCTGCCCTAAATCCCCCTGTAGTGATTCAGTTATGTTAAGGTCTAGCGATTGTGCGAAGAATTGAAATAATTTTCAAAAAAAAAATTTTGTTTTTCTTTTTTATTTTTAAGGCTCTCGATTATGATTGTGAAGTGCAAGAACAACAAGATATCCCGCAAGCCATACAATTGCTTGGCGAAATGAATAGTAACGTTAAGCAGGTTACAGATCTCGTTGAAGGAATGCTGCAGCGCGTTAAACGCGGTGAGCTTACTACAGAATATGGTTTAAGTTTCCTTGAAGTTAAATACCACATGTTACTCGACTATCTTATCAATCTTACGTATGTGGTATTAAGAAAATGCTCGGGAGAAACTATAGAAGGCGATCCTTCCATAGAGCGTTTAATTGAAATACGTACTGTGCTTGAAAAGATTCGACCAATTGATTACAAATTACGCTATCAAATTGATAAACTAGTTAAGACGGCCACCACGGGAGTGACAAGTGCTACGGATCCAATTTTATATAAGGTATGAAACGTTAAATGAAAATTTTTTCAAATAAATTTAAAAACAAAATGTTTGCAAAATGAATAAACAGCCCAATCCCGACAACATGTTAAGCAATGATATTGATGCTGAAGGCAAAGAAGATGACGAAGACGAATTGGAAGATGAGGAAGACGATAGTGATAGCGAATCAGAAGATGAAGAGAAAGGTTTGAAGAGACCTAAAAAAGCGGCAACTGCTGGCAAACCGGGTATTTATGTACCACCAAAAATTAAACCAGTCTACTATGACGGTGACGAGAAGCCTGAAGATAAGGAGAAGAAGATTTTGGAACGAGCCAAAAAACGAGCAATCACGTTAGTTTTATTCATATTAAATTGTTGTTAATAGGCAAACAAATTTTTATTTAATTTTTATTTAACTATAGATCTTCTATGCTGCAAGATTTAAAGGAGGAATATTTGGATGCTCCCACAGAAATCTCCTCCACCTCGAGAGCCCAGCAAATACTATCGAAGGCACAAAAAGAGAAGCAGGAATACGAAGAGACTTATTTAACTCGCTTACCCGTGACCAAAGCCGAAAAGCATCGTCAGCGCAAATTAACGACTTTAGGTAAATAAAAGAACAAACGAAAATACTCCAATGGATCACGTCCCACCATTAAATAGCCTGCACTACTTCGTTCAACAGTGTTATTGATATAAAGATTTATTAAAACAGACCGTTATATGGGAAGTAATCAAAGAAATGGTCTGATCCGAGCTATTTTCGTCCTTGGGCTAACGCACGTCTGTTTACCTAATTTAACCAAAATATCTTAAAAATGGCTATCTGGGCGGATGGACAGACAAGCTTGAGTTATAATATAATAAACGGTGGGTCTATGTCAGTCCCTTCTGGATGTTTGATGTGTCCGCACAATCTTCATGTATGGTGCGGGGAATAAAAATATTTGCATTTCCTTGACAAGATCTGTTCTGAACTCTTTTAAAAATATGTAGGTAGTGAAAAAAGCGAAAGAAGATATTTCAAACGCGAGAAAAATACAAGACGGACAGACAAGCTTGGGCTATAATGCAATAAATTCCAAGTTTTTCTGCGTGCTTTATACATCCGTGCAATCTTAATATATTTGTTTTTGTACAGCATTAATAAAAAATTTTTATTTTCTCCATAAGACCTATGCTAACCTTTCAAAGATTTGTAGGAAGGTGGGAAATCCGCAGCACCACGCTTTTGCTGCAGAAAACTGTAACGAAAATCGTGTAGGACAATTTCAGTGCTCAAAGTATTCGCAAATCATTTTCGACTTACAGTTACAGCTAACACATCCATTTCCTAGTCAGTCATCAGTTTATATACTTTCTTTTAATTTCCTAGAAGCTTTTCACTGATAACCTTCTCATTCTCGCCAAATTTTATTTGTATATTTTAGGCACTTTGGGTGACGAAATTTTGGGGGAAATTAGCCGCGACGCCGCCTTACGTGGTGATACATTAACGAGCAGCAGCAAAAAACGTAAAGCCAAAATGGGTAAAGGTAAAAAGAAAGGCAGCAAAAAACGTAAATTCCATTAAAAGGGAACTAAAAGAAATAATAATTTTCATAAAATCTCCGCATTCATCCTTTATTACTTCCCTAAATCCCTGGGAAAAAAACTATAATTTTGCGTTAAAAAATGTATGGGAAAAAAATAGTATTTTAAAGACATGGAAATTTTTTAAATGTTTAAAATTGATTTTTGAATTTATATTTGCGTTTGTTTACCTTATGGCTTAGAAATTATTTTTATTAATTTTTAATTAAAATTAAATATTATATTTTTCCTTATAGGATTATTGTTGTGATTTTCTTTGCTCTTAAAAATACATAACACAAACAAAAAAAAAAAAAAACATTTATATTTTATTTTTATTTTTTTTAATACAATCAAAAGTAACCTAATTACGGAAGTGGCACTTATTCCTCGTTGCTAACAAACTTGGTGCAAAGTAATAAGGTTTCGTTGCTATATTTTATGACCCTTGAAGAGAACGCGAACTTTTCATTAAACATTTCGAGATTCTTAGAAACTCATCTTTCGGATATTCTTAAAATTTGAAACTAAAACTTACAGTAGTAATGTAGAAGAAGAAGAGTTTCTTACATCACTGTGTTTGTGTTTCATCGAAGGATTAAGAAGGGAACCACATTCATGGATTGCAGCTAAATTTTAGGCATTAAGCAGGGAATATAAAATTCGTGTCTACCCGTATCGAAAATGTTAGGTTAAAATTTGGCAAGCTGCCCTATATCCAATGTTCAGTATTATTGGTATCCATGCCAAGACTGAAAATTTCGAAAATAGAAAATTGGAAGATTTTGGAATTTCATAGAATATTTGCTTTGACCGTAAAAAATAATCGATTTTCATACCGTTCCTACTTCTAATAATTTATGAACGCGTGTCACAAAAGAAACTCTTCTATTAGGTTGGTGGGAAAGTTCTGACGTGTTTTGAATAAAACTTTTAAATTTGAAGATGTGTGATGTGTTTCTCAGCCTTTGAGTCATGGATACCGCGTTCTTTCGCAATTGCAAAGTGGTTAAATATGAGTCGTCCTACAGCATGGACCGCAAAATGCCATTATCGACCGGATCGACAATATTCCAAGGGATGTGCATAGCACTAGCTTTTGTACACCAAACGTCTCTTTTGGACAAAGAAAAAGAAAGGGGGTCTTCATAGAGGGAAAGGAGAAAAGTATGTCTGTTCGACCGATATATTTAATAATTTGAGTACAAATAAAAGATGCTCAAACTGACTTATAGCCACCTGCATGATAGATTTTGAACCGAAAACGCATTTTATTCATTAAAAAGAGTGTGCAGCAACCATGTCATGCAAATAACTTAAGCAGCGGAGGTAATATGTTATAAAAAGCTTCACGAGAAACGTTTTTTACATGAGAAAATCTTCTATTAAGCATTTTACCTATGGCCGGCAAGAGTGTTATGACAGGCTTAATTAAGTAGAGAAGAAAGTCAACGATATGTGTGAAGACAATCGAAAGCTACCAAATTTTCGTCTAACGCCATGTGATAAGCTGTAGTAGCAGAAGTTTCCCTCAGATGGAAAACTTTATATAAACACGTAAGGTAACAGGAAAGCCACCACTATCAAAAGCTTTTCTGCAAAACTAACCCTTTGTTAATTTTAAAAAAATTTGCAACAATTTTTTGAGATCGAGTTGGAAAATGAGCGGAAACTGCACTTTTTGGATTTGCTTCTAGTTATTTTTCATCTTTTGTTACTGTCTTTGATGCTTAGAACTTTGGAACCGTTTAGTCATTCGACGTGACATTTAGCAGCAACGGGACAGCCTCTTTCAAAATGTGACCGTATATGGTCAGTCTTAATATATTCCAACTTCATTTTATTTTATATTCAATCTTTCTATTTTATTTTTATTTTTCTTGATTTGTTGCTATTAACAATTCTAATATAATTGATGACATTTTCAACTTATTGTTTTACAACTTTTTTATCAAAAAAAAAAAAAAAAAAAAAAAAAAAATAAAAGATTATATACTCGCATTGAAAAAAAATAAATAAACTGCATTAAATTTTCGGCAGCAAAATTTAAAATTAAAAAATTTTCAAAACAAAATTAATAAAAATTTAACTGTAAACCATAAATAAAGACGAAAAGAGATTAAAAACTATTCATTTCGAAATAACAAAATTTTTAAAAATTAACTGAAACTAAAATTAGAAAAAAACTATTTGGATGTAAAGAAAGGAAAAAAATTTTAAATATATATAGAAACTATAATTATAAAAAAAATACATATTATGTTGTTTTTAGGAGTCAAAAATTGAACGAAAAAAAAAAAGTTCTTTGTTTTTTTTTTTCATTTCACATTACATTTAATATAGTTTTGAAATGTTTGGCAATAACAAAAATAAAATTTTGGAAAAAAAAAGAAAAATTTTTTTTAACATTTGGCTAAAACAAATCACAACATAGTTAATGCAGTTACATAAACTCAACCATAAGATCGAGAGATAGAGATAGAGAGAGAGAGAGAGAGAGAGAGAGAGAAAGCGAAAAAGAAAAAGAAAAAAGCAAAGCACAAAGTAAAAAAAATAAAATTACAAAATGCAAACAAAGAAAAAAAAGTTTGTTTTGTCTTCTGTTAACTGATAAAAGAGAAAAAAGAAACCCTGAAGATGAAAAAAAAAGGAAAAAAATATATACGAAAACTACAAATTATTCACCACAAATTATGCAGTTGCCTTATTATACACAAAATAAATAAAATAAAATTATAAAAATACTAAAAAAATGAAAATTAACAAAAATAAATAAATAAATTTAAATAAACAACAAAAGATGAAGTTTAAAATAAAAAAAATGCCAAAATGAAGAAAAAAAACAAAAAACGGAAAAATATTTTTTAAACAGAGACCGGTATACAAAACTACAACAACAAGATAAATAATTACAAATTTTGCCAAAATACTATTCATTTTTAATTTTTAAATTGTTTTTTTGTTGTTATTTTTTTCTTTATATATTCTAATTTTGTTTCGATAAGTGATAACGACAAAGAAATATTATATAAAAATATTTTTAACTATACCCTCCGTCTTGAAAACAGAACCTTATGATTTAATTCTCTTTTCTTATTTTCCTCTTTCTTCAAACATAATAAAAAAAAAAGAATTATGTATATAAGCATAACTCCTAAAAACAACTAAAAAAATCTTTATTATTTATTTTATTAAAAGTAAAATAATAAAAATTCAAAGTATATATATTTTAAATGTGAGATTTTGAACTAAACGATTTTTAACAAAAAAAAAAAAAAAAGTCTAAATTTTTTTATTATAGAATAAAAAACATAAAATGTAATCAATGTTAAGAGTAAAATTTAACAGAAATTATACATACAATTTAAGCGTGAGCTACTGGGAAATGTAGACTATTCATAGAACTTATCTGAAATGAATTTAATTCTTGCATAAACGAAAACTGAACTTGCATGAGAGGGCCGCCATACCGACTGCTTTTTACCATTGCTCGAGAAGGATAATAAATATAAGTGGTATTCTCTTCCTTCCCCGCTTAAGCTCAAATTTTTCATTTTATTTATTTATAAAGTTAACATCAATTGATTTTGAGAGCATTAGGAGTACAAGTTAGTTCTGTCCGGCTCGGTAAGAGAGATTATCATTAGTACTATAGAGTGTAGAATAAAACTGTGATTTCTTCATTTGAATGCACTGTCTTCAAGCTACGCGTAACTGTATAACACTACAGCATACCCAATACGGTTTTATGAAGCTTTGAATAGCTCTACTTTACCAGATTCTTACAAGTGCTGAACTATAGGTGCGCTACACTATCCAAAGCCTAAATAATCGTGGTAGTGAGTATACGAGTCAATAATATCGCAGATAAGGCTGAATATTTTGATGGCCGCATCAGATGCGTCTGGTGTGTGATCAAACCATCACTAAAGAGTGCCATCAGCAAAAATGCAAAGTAATTACAACAAAAAAAAAGCATTGTTTGCCAAAAGTCATAGCATCGTGAATTTTTATGAGTATAAAGGTATACAGCTCCGTATAGCGAAACTCCCTAAGGAGATGTTTTGTACTTTTACCCTTCCTGCTGTTATGAGCAGATATTACTTTTTCCGATTAACACTGGTTTCAGAAAATTACTTATTGTTTGCTCTAACGGTGGTTCCATTTTTACGACTATGCTAAAAAATGCCTTTTAGAGAGAGCCTTAAAAGACGACACTTTTTTCTAAATAGGATTTTCGAATTTGCCTGAAAGATGAGGAAAATTCGTAACTAACGATGGACTTTGCTTTAACTAAAATAAAATGCATTGCATCAATCTCTCTGAACATAGGAGCTTCAAAGTTTTAAAGAAAGTCCTCGAAACTGATTTGTACAAACAATATCTACATAACGCATATCCATTTTCAAACCAAAAAAGTAAATATAATTTGTTATTATTGGTATTATTACAATTTATTTAAAGCGAAAGAATAAATCCTACCACTAAAAAGCAAAATGAGCACCAGCAACTAAGACTATCAGCCAAAACATTGCCATTAAATCACATTTTGAAAAGTATTGGATAAGTGGAAAATCAGACCTTTAAGGTCGTATTGTTTTGTGGTGTGCATGGTTGACTGTTACTACGCTTTTCATTCTCTTGCTGCATACCTTATTACGATTATCATCAACATTTGCAGATGTAACCTAAACATGTTTCGGTTGCTTTGCACTGTGCAAAGAGTGATTTTCTAAAATGTGCACATTTCGAAAGCTCTTCTGGCATATTTCATTTATGAAACTCGTCGTGGACATACTGGTATAGTGAATGCAAATTATCAAGTCGAAGAACCCTTAAATTTCTGGCTGCAGTAGTCACCTGTACATT
This sequence comes from Glossina pallidipes, assembly GCA_000688715.1. Lineage (NCBI taxonomy): Eukaryota > Metazoa > Arthropoda > Insecta > Diptera > Glossinidae > Glossina > Glossina pallidipes. The sequence continues at coordinate 377,998 of KK499808.1, forward strand.
TGTGTATAGGTTTGAAGGTTTACTTGCCTGAGTGGTGGTCTAAGTTTAACAATCATCAACTGTTTCAAACGTTCGTTAACTTGCTTTTGCTTTTTGTTTCGTTGGAGTTTTTTTCCTTTTTCGGTCTTTTGGATTTTTCGTTCCTCAGCTATTGTCCTCTTCTTTTTTGGTTTCTGGCATCTTATTAAATGTACCTTTACGTTTACTTAAAGTTTCTTTGAATTCTTTTAGGACCTTTTATCGCCTTGTAGTTTTTCATGTTTGCTATGTGGTCAGTGGAAACGGGATGTAAACCATCCATCATCACTTTGTGGCTCAGTTTACATTCAAAAGATGCTCTATATTTGTTCTGTATGTTCTGTGTTTGGCAAAGTGATAAACGCGTGCAATTTGAGTCATCTGCTTTTGCTGGCTGATGTTCCACTCAAAAGCGCTTACTTGAAACAATTCGCGGCGGTATGGATTGACGAGTGGCTACTATATGCCGACATAGCAATGAACACTGAACGCTGCATTCAACTTTACTTATGGGAGTTTTGTAACCTTTGGTAATAGGATATTAAAGACAACGCGATTCTATTGTCCATATTTCAAAGTTATGTTCTTTGTTTTCCTTATATACCTAATTGATGTGCCCGCATAAGTGATTATCGAAGAAAGTTGATTGTTACAGGTAACGCAAATAATTGTCATTGCAGTACATACAGTGCATACAGTAGTTCTATTGTATTCACGGTATTTATAGCGCATGTAACTGGCCAAAGATTGCGCTTTCGAAAACCTGAATTTACACTAAGTACATTTAACGATCAAGTGAATGAGTTGCTGATTTCTTAAAACTGCCAAACTGGCAAGTATGACTTGATAATATGTATGTGCAAAGGTGGATTTTACGCGCGAACTTGTCTAACCATCGCATGTGCCTTTCCCATTTGCACTTTATTCACAGATTCCCTATCCGAATCGCTAGAGGATAAAGTAAGACTGGCTATCATAATTGTTTATTACCCTAAATTTTATACATTTTTTCTATGCCGATCTCGTCTTTGATTTTCATTCTACTTTACCAAACACAATGTCACAAAATCGTGAGCACAAGCGCACACGAGTATTTCTGCTATGACTATAGTATTCCACTGACAGATTGGTTACATTAGCTGCTCTCTCGCGGTTACTTAATTAGTGGGATATGACTTTCCAGTTTTGCTTCTTTTCTTTGTCTACAGCGCTATTACTGAAGCAATTTCATTCTATTCTTTCACAGTTCTTTTAATCCGCACGAATTACTTAAAGTTAAAATATTCATCGATTAACATAAAAATTTCAAAAGATATCAAAAAATTAAAGATTTCAAATAATTAATGGGAAAGCTTTGACTCTTGACAATATTAACCTTTTGATTATCTCACCTTTTCCAGTGCTAAACAGAAAGATATACTTAGTTGATCATGTAAAGGATGTCTCAAGATTCACAGAAGAAAAAAAAATTTGGTAGAAAGCGCAGGTTTACAAACTGAGACGTGTAAATAAATTATTGATCCGTGAACTATATATACATTAGTGAAAGCTAATGTACCGAATAGCATATCTGCCAGATAGTCTTCCAGCCTTTACTGACACATACCCATACACTTCGATTTTTTTGCAGCATTCACTGCTGCTCTTCCAAAATTCATTCAAAGAAATGGAATCGCAGGATGTGGTCGGTAGGCTTCAGTTCCTCAATAATTCGAATTTTGTAGCCATGAAGATGCAAATCGTTCTAAAAGTTGAGGATGCGCACATGATCCCTCTGCAAAAGGCAAAAGGCTTCAACCTAAAATCCATAACATGTACATGATCCATGATTTTGTGCAGATATATCCAAAAGGACTTACGTAGGCACAGACTGCACGACACGCTTAACGAACACTGAGCGCCCAAGACTAATAGGTTAACCAAAAAAAACGTCTGAATTGAATCAATGAATCATCCAGGAAACAAATGATTGGTTTTAGGTGGCGAATATCAATCCTTCGCCATAAGCTGAATATGTCTTTCATTTGTATCTTATACATTCAAATCTTGGCGCAAGGAATTGTTAAGACCATTTAATGTTCGATCTAAAAGCGGTCAATGTAAGTCATTAGCAAAAAAGAAAATACTTCAAGTTTGTTGACCTTAAGGTCCTTCATATAGGAGCTTAAGGGTTTCAATATTTAAAATTCAGACTAAAGGAAATATTTATTAAGTTTCCACATCTGAAGAAGGTTAGCGTAGGGCGGTAGAATTCATTACCAGCAGGGCTACTTAGTTCGAGGTGCAAGTTATGTAAGCTTTTTTGGATTTTTTGAAAAATTGCTTATGTCTCCGTAAGTTCGCTTTAAAGTAAGGCAGTCTTCTTTTGTCTTTTATCCGACTAGTAGTCTCTTCTATAGTTACCAAGTATATTGCAATAAATATTTTACTTCGAGACACAAAAGCAATTATTCTCTTTATATATATATCCGGGAGCAACCAAATTTCTTTAGGAAAAAATCACAAAAAACATGCCATTTGAAGGTCACTTTCACAAACGCTTCTTCAATTCTTCTAAATTAGAGAATAATTTGGAAAATTTTATCCTTCCCAGTAGCTCTATAACTGAAAATGTATATTATGGCAATTAAGAAAAGTAATACTAAAAACACATTTCGAACGTCCAAAACAAAACTATATTTAATAAATATATATATATATATATATATATCTATATATATATAAAACAAAAGAAAAAATAAATAAAGGAAAAAACATTTTTGGTAAGAAATTCAATAAAAATGCTTAAATGCAAGAAAATTTTGGAAAAAAGAAAAGTTTTACTCCTAACGCAAAAACCAAAAAAAAAAAAAAACAAAAAAACAGAGAAAAGAATAATTACAAAAAGTAAAGAATGAATTTTTTTACAAATTATTTAATAACAATTAATTTTTATTGCTTTGAGCAAAAGTTTATAAGAAATCAATGAAGAATGAAAGACATGAAAATAATGAGGAAAAAACAAATAAGAAAAACTCTTTGGTATGGGCAACGCAAACTTTTGGCTAACACATAACAACAACAACAACAACAACAATTTTTTTGGCAAATTTATTTAGGCTAAAATTGAGAAACAAAATGGAAAAGAAAAAAAAAAATACCGATTCTTAAAAAAGAAAATTCAAAATTTTATTTAACCTTTAATGTTTGGCTTAAACTAGTTTTCGGCATTAAAGTATTTTTGGCTATAAAAAACTTAAGAAAACTAATAACAACAACAGCAACAACCACATAAACCAGCAATAGTTTTCAAAATTTTTACAGTGCAGTAAATCTTAAAATATGGTGAGTATTTTAATAATGAATCAATAAATGCAAAAAAAAAAAAATATAATAATAATAATAATAATAATAAAAATAAAAAAAAATAAATAAAACATTCACTATATTCTACCAAACCAAACCAAATAAAATTTCTTTTTGTTTTTATTTGTTTTTTTTTTGTTTTTTTTTTTTAATTAAATTAAGTAACCTATAATTTTGTTAATAAATTAATTAAATTAATTTATGGTGTTTCTGTTTTGAAGAAAAAAAAAAAAATACTGAAAGACTGAATCTGTTATTTAATTATTAGTAAAAAGAATGAAAAAAAAGTAACCAAACGAAAAAGAGAAAAAAATATGATTTAATTGTTTTTCATTTGAATAATTATTGCTTTTACTTATTAACACCTATGTTCCTCAGATCTTATATACATGTATATATATATATATATGTATATATATACATTTTTTATATAATTATGTATTATGCATTTATATATAAAAAGGAAATTATTTTGTTTTTATTTTTCAATCAGTTTTAGCTGAGTATTTCAATCAGTTAATTGACTACAGCGAGAAGAGAAGAAATAAATTGATAGCAACAACAAAATGCAATGCAAAACGATTAATTTACTAATAGATTGCATAAAATTGTGTCAGGAAACTTTGTTGACCTTACGGCTATAATGGTTTTTAAGCTTATAAGATTTTCTAATTCATTTTTGTAGCCGCTAGAAAAATGTTCGAACCTTTTACCAAATCATGGCAAGCCTTTTGATAATCGGAAGTAATTTTGTCAACATACCTATAGTAAGATATATAAATATGTAAGAATGAATTTCGATCAGAGACCAAGTTGAATTGCCGTGTTTAGGGATCTACTTTCAAGATTCTTCAAGTGGTTGTAATAACTGAAACGGATTCTTGAATTAATCTAAAATCTTATATATAAACCTTTAAAAAGTTAAAAACGATCTTGATTCCACAAGAAACACAATGGAAACAATTTAAAACTTATTTAGGGATCAGGGCGTACGAATTCTATTATTTACTTCATAATACTCGGACGTATTCATTCAAAAACTTCGAACAAGAGATCAACGTTATATTCTAAGCAGACTTCAAGGTCTCTTTTTGATATTTTCAACAAGTGCGACTGAAAGTCGAAGTTTGGCATATATATATAGGGTATCCCAAAATTCACGCAAGAGGAAGCGATGATGCTCATTTTGACGGCTTCGGTAATCGTAAAAATTGCCGCACGTAAGGTTTGTGGAACCCACATTCGATTTTCGAAAAACCAATACAATCACAACATATCACTATTTGGTGCAGATTTTGGATAGAACACTTAAAATACAGGGTGAAAGAGTGCGTAAGGGCGATATGATATGCCGTCCTTGCACTCTTTATATCACGTCACTCAATAAGTCTACGGTCTGACACATGTAAGACAACACTGTTTGCAGACCTGTATGATTTCTGAATAGTGCAAGAAATGTGCCAAATTTCATGATATTGAGACTAGTTTGCATGTTGTTTTAATGCCGTTATTTTTTTGGACGACTTTCAGACAGTTGTGCAAAACCCATATTCCATCCATTGTCACATGAAATCTTCCTTTTATTTTGCCTAACTTTTTATTGTGCTCTGAATCATCGACACGTTATTGGCAAAGGTGAGCAAACACGGCACTCACTTCGCGCAGAGCTTCTTCACGGACAGGTGTTCATGCAAGACTGCCTTTTAAAAACCGTAGCGTGTCAGGTATCTCATGCAACTTCACTCTTGGGTCTGCCAAAATGATTTTCTGCATCTTTTTTGGGATAAATGTTGATGCAAAGTGGTAGATGGGGCACCTTTTCATCTCTCTAAGGTGTCAGCTATGTCAAGCAACTTCAGTTTTTGGTCTTTCAAAACAATTTTATATACCATTTGGGTGACCAGTGGGTCAATAATAGTTGATTTCTCTGATTCAGAGTCCCCCTAATGCTTCTTAAAGCAGTCTCTGGCTTTAACAGTATTTTGCGTCATCAAAAAGCAATGTTCATATGGCGCTGCCAACAAGCATTTCGAAAATCGAAAGGTAATCAAGAATTTATAGATTTTAAAGTTTAATATCATCATTGTGCTGCTGAGTGAAAGCTCATATCCCACGACGGGTGAATTTGCGCAAGTTATGCAGAGCGCATATAATAACTTGTTGGTATAGTATGCATATACATATACATGCACTTCAAACGCAGGCATGGTTAATGAAAAATATTTTCAATATATACTCAACTTTTTATTTCATCACCGACATTACTGGGAGGGATGGGCGGACGTACTTATGGTTGATTTAGAGTTTGATGTTATCCAAGTACATGCGTACTCTATAAAGTCCCCGAAGCTTCGTTCCAGGTATTCCAAGTGTTGAAACAATTTATATATATATTCGATGTTGGATATAAAAATGACTTAACATGCCAGTCCGTATGTGCGTACGTAGATCTTTTATTGAGAAACTTGAGATTTACATATAAGTCGCGGTATTAACTAATTCTATTTTCTACCACATCTCTCTAATTTTATTTCAACCGTTTATTTTAGTATAACAACGGTGGACTTTCACAAACACAACAGTGTGACGTCGTCTTTAACTTGTTTATTGCAGAGTCCTTTCTTCCTCACTTATTAAACGGCAATCGACAAATAAACGATTTCTATGGCATATTGCTTCTGTTCAGAACTAGAGGAATGAGTAGGAGTTGGTCAATTGCGTTCACAATTACAGCATTCTGTAATCCAATCTTTTTCGCAATCACTTACTATACCTATCTTTGAATACTACTGTAAATGACAAGCAAGGAGAACAGCAAATGCCCTATTGATCATCTTTAAACCTTTTCTTTTTCGATTTATTTAAATTTAAAAAACTCGTTTCTGAATCTTCTATTCACGAGCGATAATATACAAGTTTCAGTCAATGGACATCTCCTTGACCTGAAAATATTAAAACTTCATCCTTTTCCTCAAACTCTAGCTATGTAGTACGATTGGCTTTCTATAGTGAGAGCTGCAACAGTTGACAGCAGCAGGAATATGTATTTGCGAGTTCCCGTCGCCGGAAGTTGTGCGACATCAATTGGAATAGATTTTCCGCATGTGTAGTTAGAGTATTCTGAAAAAGTAAAATGAATATTATCTTAAAGCGACACAAACATTCGTCGCTGGGCTGTAGATAAATACTCAACGTTTCATTCAATACACAACACTTTTAAACATGCCTTCGTACATTGTCCAAAAAGATCTGTGTCTCATATGTGAAGTTGGGATGTGATAAGAAAGGACTGCGCCACATATTGCGAACGAGTTAAATACTTTTTTTCACTCTCTTTGAATAAAAGAGAAGAATCGGTTAGGATTAATGTTTGACATCTGGTATACATCCTTCACATGGATATTTAGTCTTCGACGGTGTGCATACAAATCAAAGAAAAGTTTAAAAAATTTTAAATGAAATTTATTTTTGAGATTTTTTTTTTTGTAGGGAAATAGAAAAGCGGACAAACACCATAGGTTCAACTCAAACTGCTAACGATTACTCTTTTATTTTACTTCAAGAAAACAGTGTAGTTTCGTAGTCATTTTCGATACTTTCCCCAAAGCATTATTGTTTTCTTAAAAAAAAAAAAAAATATATCATTTTATAAAGTTTTTAATTTAAACGAATCAAATAATTATAAACCCAATCAAAATCCTGATTACATCCATTTAAGATAAGAATATGGAAAACAAAAAAGAGAAAAATAACTTTTCATTTGAAACCAAAAATATTCATTTAAAAAATTAAAATATTGCAAAAAATAGTTCAAAACTCTTTAAATAAAAAAAAAAAAAGAAAAGAACAAAAAACTAAAATTTATTACAAACAAAATGGAAAATATAAGAGAAATGAAAAAACATTAAGAAAAACTAAAATAAATAAATTCTTTAATTTTTATAGCCAAAAAAGTTAAATTAAGTTTTTTATTACAATTAATGAAAAAAGAAATTAGTATAAAAGCAACTCCTTTTTAATGAATTATTTAGTAATAGTTTTTTAAAACTTATTTATATATACTTTTGTACTAAAAAAAAAAGAAAGAAAAAAACAAAAAAAAAAAACAAAACAAAACTAGAATTTCGAGCTTAATATATATTGACAACAAGCTTTTTTTTGTTTTTGTTTACACAGTTCAGAGAATTTTTAAAATAAATTTAACAAATTCATTTAAGAATTTTTTATTTATTTAAACATGTATTTGGTTCTCATATAAAAAATTTTCGTTTCTTTACATATTTACGTATGTAAAAAGGCATATGTATTTTTACATATATATATGTATATATATATGTATGTATGTATATATATATATATATATGTTTGCATATACATATAAAAAACAAAAGAACTCCGTAATGAAAGAAAAACAAAAATTAAACTTATTATTAATTATTCTATAAAATTATAATAAAGTAAATTTAAATAAAGAAAAAGAAAAAAGAAAAATACTATGCATACGATAAACGGAAACTGAATTTCCGAACAGAAGAGATTATTTATTAAAATATTTTTTTGCGGAATTTTCCAGGTAAGACAATAATCTCTAGTAACTTAATACTGTTGTCAGCAAGGTGGATGAAAAAAAAACTGGGACACGAACAATAGTTTTTAATTTTTGCCTAAAGTAATCTTCGGTGGTACCCATGGGGCTACTGTTACCACCGTATGAAAGCAGATTACAACTAATAGCATTATCGTCGCCTAAAAAGCGGAGCCTCATTTCAAGTATTTGCTTCTGAGCAACGTTAATCAATAGCACTATTGATTCATCGGCCTTCCTAATGGAAATCCAGTTCATTGTTCCTAACCATCCAGCCAGAGGCTATCAGTATTTAAAACTTTCTTAATGTACAGTTATACATGAAATGTTTACGCCACTTAGGGTTCTATTTAAAAGCGTGAATGACGTTCATTATCTTATTTCGCCAGCAGACTCTAAAAACAAGACCCTATATGAAGGGCGTGCCTTGCCGCTGTCATACCTGAGCAATACATTTAATGAATATTCGGGTTAAGGGTTAACAACACACAAAAAAGTTCAGTTTAAGTTGACATGCTTAGGCTAGTCCGAGTCAACTTGTCTTGTACCCAGATGCTTCTTATCGTTGTTTATTTCTGTATGGTATGGATATTAGCAACTCTCGTGCGCTTGCTTCGTTCTCGTGATATTATTAATTTATATTTAAACGTTTTATTACAGTCACTAAGTCGAATAGTGATTTATGCCTGATGATTTATAAGTACCTTTGGATATTCAATCTTGAGAATGGATTCCACTTAATTTAGCCGTGTTAGTGAGAACAAGGAATAAATAAAGAAAGAAGTAACATTCGACTTTGAGGGAAAGGGCAGATCTATTCGATATAAATCAAATTTTGTGTGGCATATATACAGGATGATCCACTTGTACACCCTCGACCCCTAAAATATCCTACATAGTTTCTCTTCCATATAGTGAGTTTTGAAAACAAGCTGTTATATGAGAAGTAGTCGAAGAAGGGTTTCGATCCAAATCATTTTCAATAGCGTTCGCACTTGAATCGAAATACTTTGCGAACTGTAAGTTGAATACAAGGAAACAGCATGGACGTATGGACAGATAAACTTATTTTCCGAAAGTAATTCTGAATCAATTGCTATAAAATTAGATGGATCTATCTCAGGTCCTTGTGGTTGTTACAACCGTCCGCACAAGCTTAATATACGCTGTATGACAATTAGTGTAGAAAGACTACTAGAATTCGTACAATGTGTGTACATAGCAAAGGAAAATCTACCACAACTTGACTTCTGCCATTGTCAAAAAAGTGACAATGTTACATGAATTTTGTTTGTAATTTAATCATTTTTGTCCGTAACGGGTTCAATGTGGCTGTCTTGTGCAACTTTTTGATAGAAGAAAACATAGGTAAGTTTAGCATCATTTTCAGTAATTCTGATATGTTTGCAAGTTGTTGATATGGGTTAGAGTACACTTACCACATACTGGGCAGGCATACAGCATAATTGATTGAAAAACTGTGCTCAATGAATCCTTGGCAAGTATCAACCCTCCACGGGCTAGTTTTTTCAACTTGCGTTCAGAGGATGGTATTAGCTTGGTGGACTCGATCTCATGTTTAAGGACAATTTTGCTTCGCAAACTTAATGTTGGCAGTCACAAGTGCCGACTCCTTTAATCGAATGGCTACAATTTTCTAGGTCGAGCAGGATACCTTTTGTATCAACATCACATACATCGAATTCTTTGGCTGAGCGTTCATTTGTTGTCCGGGCAGCTGCATCCTAGATTGCGTTACCACTGACTTCGAGTTCTTTTGATGACTTTTTCAATAAACCATATATTGCCCTCAAAACCAAACATAAGTACAATCAGATCGCATATGCGAAGGATCACGTTAATTATGAAGAGTTCTTAAGGAGAAGCTATAAAAATTTTGATATATTTTAAAGTAACCGGGGCTTCTTGGAAAACATAAACCTTTTTCATGTCAGGATAATTACTTGTCCTTTGCTTCCGCTAAACTTATTTACAAGATTTCCTCCCTTTAAGCTTTCTTCTGAAATACAAATTTTACAAGCATTCATGATTGGCCCACTGTGCGTACATACAAGAAACTAAATGCTTTTTTTTTAATACTAAACGCTTTTGCAAAAGTAATGAGATTGAGACGTTCGCAGGCAAAGACAAAAAAAATCTCTATTGTCTTATGCAGTTTGTATGAAAAATATGAATTTAATAAAGAGTTCATGTTAACTTTACATATATATATATATATATATATATATATAATAATAATAATAAGATTAAGAATTTTAAACACGTTAGGCGGTTAATCATTGCAAAATGAAGAATCAAGAGAACAAAGATATGAAATTTTCAGTATAAGAACAAGAAAAAGGCTTGGTGTCGCGTTCTAAAAAAGAAATATGACGATGAGATAATAATGTGATAGATAATCATGTCGCAACATGGAGAGAAACATTTTAATTTAAATTCCTTTATATCAAACTACAAGTATAGTATGGTCGCCTGTTCGTTTGTAAAATCTAGAAATACGAATTCGATCGTACTCATCGATAATGCGGATTAAATTCTGTGTCGCTTTGTGACGACATGCATTGCTATCGTATTATGTTCCACATCTCTCTTGTTTGTTATAAGAATGCTTACGAGCATAAAAATTGAGATAGAGAGATGAAAATTAGCTTCTACTTCTATTTAGTGCGGGAGGCTAGATCAGATTTGCGAAAGGGTATAGTGCGGCAAAAGCGAAGCCGACAACTGATAGAAGCTTGAATCGTCAATGTATCGTAAATAATAATCTCGAACTTGACGCAAACATTTGTCAGAATGACCGTCTATCCGTTTTCGCTCATGATCTGGAGGAAGGGTGGCCAACTTTTTTCATCAACTGGCCAATTTTGATTTTCATTTTACAGCGAGGGCCAAAAGAAGGTCCGACGGTTACAAAAATGCTGAGCTGAGTCGATAGTGGACGTAGAAACAATTCATTTGCAGCATTCCTATGTGCGACCAAAGTGAATTATTTGAAATTTTAAAGATACCGGGCTGGACTTGCCGACATTACGGGCCGACGGTTGGCAATGCCTGTTCTAGAGCGTCTGTATTTAATTTGAAATAAAACCGGAAAAGATATCAATTTTATTTTTGTTTTTTATTTTAGCTATTGGATGGATCATGCCATTTTATTATACCCTACATCATTTGCAAGGTTGAATTAACTTTGGGCGGATGTTTGCAACATCTACAAAGCCATGAGATAAATCCACCTATTATTCTACCGATCGATTTAGAATCCCTTTCTGAATCGATTTAAGATTCTTCTTTCGTCTGTCCGCCTGTAGGCCTCGGCTGCGTATGTGTGACCTACTGACCACAATTTTTGAGATATTTCGATGGAATTTTTTACACAGACGTATTTCGGCCAAAGGCCTAAAGGTATCGAAAATAGTTCGGATTGGACTACATTTTTGCTTTCTTCTCATAAACACGCCGCACTTCGTCGTAATATGATTAACAGTAAGATGGTGTAGGGTGCATAATGATGAGCCGCACTCCCTATAGTGTTTTTACTTGTTTAGAAATGATTTTATGTGAATGACCACCTCTGAATTGAATTGTGAATATTCAATTCTGCAGCATCAGTGTTTAGTTTCTTTTCCTCATCAATCTCTCCCTACACCGCTTGTGGTAAAGCGTCTATTAAGTTTGTGCCCGCAGAAAGGTTTAAGATAGAGCCACCTTTTATTATATCGATCGAATCAGAATCATAAGCCTGTCTGTTTGTCTGTCCGTCTGTCTATCTACACGTCTGACATCTGTCCATGTAAATTTGTATTTAAGCTACAGGTCGCAATTTTTGGGATATTTTGATGAAAGTTGGTACAAAGCCATGTTTTGGCCCAAGGACGAACGCTATTCTAAACGGTTTGCATCGGCCCATCGATTGCGATTTCCAAAATCCCTCGACAAAACTCTCTCTGTAATAGTATTTGGGCATTCGAAATTGGTGTGAAAAACTTAGTTCGGCTGAGATAATTTTTCGAACTCTCAACCGTTGCTGTGAAAACTTCAACTTCATACAGTGAAAATGTATAATTTTTAGTGTTTCATGGTGAGAATTAGTTCATAATAGTAAATTGACATAGATATCGACCTTTCGGAATTCGGACCACGCAGGCCTATTTTTTGGATACATATACGGATTCCTCCAATATATGGGCTATCATGCAAAGTATAGCTTTGCAAGAAACTGATGTGTAACTTTATGTTGGTGTTGTAGAGTGTCTAATAGTCGCGCTTGCCCAATTATAATGTGTGTACTCGTTTTACTAATAACACGAATAATCTTGGAAAGAAAGTTTAACGAGAGCTTGGAACAAAACCAATGGCTTAGCATAGCCCCAAATAAAAAGGCCAACGAAGTTATATCGCATGATCTTTGTGGGCCTTTCTATGAATTACACGTTCATTGAACATTTGTCTGAATAAACTGATGATGTCACGATACGACTTTTAGAAAAAACCATCTCTTATTTGATCATCGTATATATACGGAAGAGATATTGCAATAAAACATTGCGTAAATATATAATTCCAAGAGCCATCGATCTAAACGATCATTATTAAGAATATATTTTATAATCTTTATGTACTGTTTCGAAGTATCGGAAATCAAAAGTCCAGCCCAAGCCAAATATGTGAATAAAAAGTTTTGCTTTGTTTTTCAATTATATTTAAATTTTCAAGACAAGATCATAAATCACTTGAAATAAGTTTAAAGAAATTCAAGACAAGTAAATACACATTATTCGAACTGCGATCAAGAACTACCGGGAATGTCCAATGGTTTTTTTTTCTTTTTAATTTTAAATAACGTTTAAGGTAACTTTTTTAAAATTGCAAGCATGTGAAGATGTACATCAAGGCCTTTTCACCACGATTCTGCTTCAGAAGCCCCAAGAGAAAAGCCACTGTTATAGCTTAAGAAAGGGATTGTGAATAGATACATTCGATTGGGTTATTGAGCATATGCTTAAGCTTCTCGCGACCCATTTCTAAGTCAAGGGAATCTGCCGCGTGCACTGTAACTGATGGAAATTTGAATTTAGTTAGTATTGTTTAGTATTGGGGAGGCGTAGTTCATTTTTTCCATTTTGTGAAGTATACGTGAAAATTTTTATCGTATCTATATTGCAATTTATAAGTATGAAGCAAATACATAGAAAACAGAGCTTAGCTTTTTTGCATTGTGAGTGGTGTTCTTTAATCGACTTGGGCCATTTTCACTACTAACCAGCGGGCAAGAACTTTTACTTACTCTATGAAATTTGAAACCGATTTGCCGGCCAGGAGAATAAACCTTGCACAGACGAATAGACGGACATGATTAAATCGATTCAGTATTTGATACTAATCAAGGCTACATATATATACACTTTATGGATGCTCCGCCGTTTCCTTCGGGATATTGCAAATGTTTTAATAAAATTAACATAACTTCGTCCATCAGTGGTGAGTGTCAAAAATATATAATACTTACCTTTTAACCTAATGAAATGTGGGGGAATTCGAAAAATATTGATGTTTGACTGATTTGGCGAGTATTTGAATGAAAAAGTTAATCATTTGTTTTTAAATAATGCTCGTATTAATTTATGAAAAGCGCCCCTCATGTTTGACCAGATAATGTCATTTTCAAAATATTGCACAATATCCGAACGCATGAGTTATGGTGAGTTAAAAAATTGCTGAATTAAAAAATTGTTGCTCGACAAGACCGCGTTTAAAGTCTTGATATTGTGTAACAGACATATTATTTTTAACAATTGATTTGCTATCTCGGAACCGTAAAACTGAGCTGCGCTGTTCCAATATTCTTCCTCAGTTTCTTTACTCGAATCATTAATGCTAGAAGTTTTCACAGAATTGCGTTATTTTCACACGTTCCGTGTTGCTATATGCCAGAGAATACGCCAAGACAATTTATAACATTTTTCGTTTCCTTACAGAATCGATCTTTGGTTTATATCTATTCAAGGATCGTTGTTATGAAACTACACTATCATATTGTTAGTTAGGAACGCTTTTATATAAGTGAACACAAAAACTTATGCATTTTAGGGTAGATAGAAAGCAACCACCGAAATACCTTAAACTCTACATTCCTAGCAAGTTTTTACCTCGCGGCACCACTTACGGTATAGGGATATGTTAGGTTTGTGAGGATTTACGCAACACCCAGAAGAACTTGAGATAGACTTACCTTTTATTATACCGTTCGATTCAGAATCACTTGCTGAATCAATTTAAGCTCGTCCGTCCGCCCGTCTGCCTACGTTGATATGTTTGGACTCAAGGCTGAACGGTAATGAAAATTATTCTTTGTGTACTGTGCGGCCACTTCTCATGTAACGCCTTAATTATAAAAGTCGTTGCATGAATAACTGTAGGTTGTTCTGGAGTATGTAATGGTGCACCGTGACCCGCTATAGTGTTTTCGATTATTTTTCTTTGAGTGACACTCCTTTCAGAATGAATTTTTTCACACACATTCAAGAACCCATGGAATTGAACGACCACGGCCAACGATAAAGCCGAGAAGAGAATGAGAAGGTCATCCAATCTAAACCATTTTTAATAGCGGTCGCGCTGTGACCTGTAAGTTGAACACAAGAAAGCATGGACAGGCATAACACAGACAGACGGACGGACAAGTTTAATCCTAATAAGTAAAGGTGTGTCTACCCTGTCCTTCTGGATGTTTCGTAGATCTGCGAAAACTTACTATACCTTTGTAAAGGGTACCTTTGCTTGCAGGGTATAAAAGCTAATAAGAGGTAAGTTTCCTTCGATTATCGTAATGCATTATGAATTTCTTTCGTCGAAGAATTTTATTTGAGCATTATGCGTCGTTTACATGAAGCTGTTCATTACGATAATGAACCTTATGGCACTTCATTAGTCCGTTGAGATATTTTCAGCAGAAACTTAACCCTTATGGGTCTGTGGGTCCTTAGTCGCCTCGAATGTTCGCAGTCGGGATTATATGCCTGTTTATAAATATTCCAATGAGTGTTGAGAAAGACCCTGGAAAGACCCTGGAAAGACCCTGATTTCTCAAGTATTCGCATTACGAAATTGATTAATAAAAAGTCTATTAAAACTAATTAATTATTAATGTTCTCTAAAAGATGATTTATTAAGCGAACGAATGTTATAAATTTTTGAAGGGAAGACTTGCTTGTTGAAAATAAATATTAATTTATTAAAAGTTTATTACTATAATAATAGGCTTTTTTTCATTAATTTTCAATTTTATTTCCTTTACAAAGCCGACGAAATTCAAATTGAAAAAAAAAAGCTTTTTTTTTTTTGCGTTGCGTTGCGATTAAATAAAAAAGCTGAAGATCTTTTTGAGCTAAACAAGTATTCCCTGTGAAGTTTATTGCGCGGCATCTTCAATTTATTATTTTTTTTTTTTATATTTAAAAATATTATTTTCGCTTTGTTTCGTAGAGCAGTTGCTAACTAAAGCTCGTGCTAGAAACAACGCTTTTACTCAGAATTATAAAATAATCGAGTGAATTATTGAAAATAATTTTCAAAATAAAATAAAAAATAAAATTCTTTTCTATTTCAAATAATACAAGAAAATATGTTGAAAATATTAATAAGTGCTTTTACGTGTTTAGCCCTGTTCGGGTCAACGGGTTAGTACTATTTAAAAATATTTCTTTTTTACATTAAAAAATTTTAAGAGAAAAATTCTAATTTCTCTTCTTTTTTTTTATTTTATTTTACAAAACAATTTTGTGAAAAATCAAAAATTTTAAGAAAGAAAACGAAAACATTAGAAATGACATTCCGTGCTGCTGTTAGCGAAAGGCTTAAGCAAAAAAACAAATGCTTTGCATAAATTATTTACCTTGGGCTTGTCAAACAAATTCATTTTAAAATGTTAAACAAATATTTAGAAAATAATCTTCGAGTTAACGTTAAGTGTACGAGTTTTGAAATAGATTTAAAAGCCTGTAAAGTCACGTTGGATGAGTCAATATTGGGAATAATAGCGAAGATCTTAATCATGGATCAAATCTTTTATTTAATTCACTCTATATTTTATTGTTATTGTTGTTGTAGTTTGTGTGCTCATCATGTACGTGTAATTACGCGGTATGGTGATCGTAATGTAAGCCGAGGTTTACTATTTTGTTTAACCGCCATTTGCTTACTCTTCACTGATACCTAATACATGCGGCACTGCTTCCCGAAACTAATTCAACGGTTTCCTTTTTTGCAATATTAGACTTTGTTCATCAAGACAGCCTCATTCATGAGGTGAGGGTAATACGATCAGTCAGTTCAACGTTCCCCAGACCATTCTTTTAGAATATTGCGCTTCATTTGGCACTATGATCTCATCGCTTAGTCCAAATCTCTTTCCGTGGAGCTTTCTTTTCAGAATTACGAACATATGCTAAACGCTAGGAAGCAAAAGCGGAGAATTTCCTGGATATGGGGGCAATTCAAAATTAAATTCAAACAGCTTTGCTTTTTTGCAATTTTCAGCTTGTGACAGATCGCTGTCACTGTCCTGATGAAAGGACATATTTTCCCTCACCGTTTGATGCCTTTTTCAGCAATTTCATGCTTTAATTGAGTCAAAGGGCCCTACAAAAATCCCTACTCATCTTTCTTCTTTTTCCTCAAAGTAGTCGATGATTTGAGTACAATTCACAAGAGAATACATCGTCCGGCCACTGTTATGCTTTCGATTACTTTAAATCGAGTTCCACTTGCCGATTCAGCCCGTGAGTCATGCATTCTTTTTATTGCTGCTAAGCAGCTCGTCAATATTTTTGTTCCACTTTTAGTGACTGAGGCAGCCTTTCGATAAATATCTTTCTCAAGAATAAATTTTATTGCAAAATATTGGATATATTGTCTGTTGATATCTTTAGGCTGTCAACTATCACTTGTTATTTCACTTTTCGAATATCAAGGATAGTTTTCAGCACCTCTTTGGTATTTTCCGATGTAAGCATCACCTTGGGGGGTCCACTTCGTTCAGGAACGATCTTTGTTTAAACTCACCAAACGATTGGCAAATTTGTTGCTTTCCACGTTGTCGTAACACTGTTTCAAGCCAATGGTAAGTTCGAACTATATATTCTCGGAATAAAAAGCAATCTTTAATCAACACATGAATGTTTAATCAGACTATTCGACAGTGTCGAACCATTGTAGTAGAGCAGCTAATCGAAATAATATGAAATTTTAACAGGCGTTATTTAAGCGCGTTTCCAAAAATAAATACGGATTTTTGGTGACATGCGACAAAAATGTGCCAGTCCCGGGAATTATTGATTGATGTGTCACTAATCGCAAGGCACAAAAAATAGTAAAAAATTTTATTAAGAAGATTTATTGGTGAAAACATTCCACCAAAATGAATCATCGACTATGGTAAACTAGAACTTATGTACAATCGCATCTATTTACCTTTTCATGAAAGGTAGAAATATTTTGGACAAAAGAATTCCGCAAGGGATATGTGTAAGCTTGAATACATTAATGATATGTTAAAAATAGTCAGTTTAGCTTAAATCAAGAGCTTAAGATATTGCGGCTTCAATTTGTACTTGAGAAATGGACGCCCGTCTCGTCATTTGAGAACTGACTTCGTCAACTTGTCTACGACACTTCGAAACAAGAGAACTCGCAGACATTTCTTCCTCGTCCTAAGTTTATAGAAATTGGGTTATCTTCAACTTTTCTCCAAAACTTATTGAATTTTGCTCAACAAAAATAATGTCTTTGAAAACCTCAATGTGTGCATAATATAGTTCAGATACGGGCAGAGTTCAGGTCAGCCAGGGCAGCAAACAGATACCATAGTTGATGTAGGAATTTATATAAAAAAAATCCAAAATTTCTTAGCACTTAGTGTTTAGAGACGAACTGTTATCGGGTCGCACAAGTAAATATTTCCCTTTGCATCTTTCTTGACTTTAGTTGACACACGAATATTCTCTCCCGAACTCATTATTATATAAAATGCTAAAACATGGTCATCTTCCTAACCATCATAATGACATCCGAGCATTTCCTATTTTTATTATCTCATTGGGTGAATCGAAAAATATCAAAAGCTCGCTTATCGGAAATTCGAAGATGGCAATGTAACCAGAGAGTACCAAAATTTCCTTTTCTTTCTTAAAACAGTTTGTCTCTTGCTTTGTTCCTTCCTTTGTCTTTTATTGCGGTGCCATGTACCAAAAGCAGTAAATGTGTAATGGAGAATATGAACGCGATTAGAAAAGCTGTCCAGTTTTCATTATGTCACTTCTTCCGTCAAGCGAACTGCTCGCTAAAGCTAGATAAAGTATTTTGGCTCTTTCCTCGCAGAATCTGCACAAATTTGTACCTAAGATGTCCTCGTCATGCAGGAAAAGTCGGATGAGATTATGATCGCTGCAAAAAGCTACACTACACAAGCGTGAAACTCTCCTTTATGCTTCCAATAGCTTATGTCATGCACTGCTACATTTTACAAATCTCTGTGCACGCTGTTGCTGCGCTGTGCTTTGCGTTGTAAACTGATTTTTTCCCCCTCACGTCATCAATCTTTTTATATAGAAGAAAAGTTTTCAACCTGCCGCCTTTCTTGGGCTGCACTATTGGCTAAACCATCAAGTCTTTCAAGAGACATCCAAATGTAATTTGGTTTGACCGCCAAGGCGGAGGTGTACAAGATGGCATACGAATTTTATTCTAGAATTTATACTCAGGATTTATACCAAAGAGTCGGCGGGCACAGGCAGAAAGAGTTGTGGTCAAGTAAGGGACCCAAGTTAGCGCTTTGCCAAACTTGACACCTAATACTTCATCCCTTAAGTGCCAATAACTGCAGTATCGTTTAGAGTAACGTTGCTCAATGATGATTTTCTCTTTCTAGGGAAGGGAATCGAAATACCGTTTATTGCGAATTAAGACTCAATTGTTTGTTGTAGCACACATTCTAAACTATACGCGAAGCTCTTCGTTAAAAAATGCTCCTGTCACCTTAACGCACAAGTTTCCCCAGACATCTGCGAGCCAGCAGACCAATGTTTTGAATATGAATTCATTTAATTTCACCAGCAAGTCGCCTATGATCAGAGAGTTACTTTTTCTTAAAGGCGACCTCTAGGTGCCGGTGATCCTGGGATTCAAAGTAGGGTGATAATCATATGTGGAATGTTCAGCAGTCCTTTATAATGCACTACGTAAAGTTAACCATGTTACACTTTCGGAATATATACAACGACACACCAATGTGACATTGTTTCTATGCTTGCTGGGCTGCCTAACATTTCCAATGGAATATACTCTCGTTTTAACTTCATTCGTTGTGTTTGTTTACACAGAACTTCTAAAGATCAACGAAAAAATTCAATCATAGACGAATAGAACTTTTATTACTTTTTTATTAAGATCAGTTTTTTAGATACATACCGAAGCTCACATGTGTTTCGCTTATTAAAATGGTTGTGTTAGTGATTTTTATAATTTCAGCTTAGCAACTTAGTTGATTCTTTATAGTTAATGAGGTTAAATGAATTTTCGTAAAAACTTTTAATTTCAAGCAAAAATTCACATTTTTATAATCAAGAAAGATTTCCTTAAAGAATTATATGAGCGCAAGTGAAAAGTTTCTATTCACCTCACGGAAAATCGTAGTTATTCGTCTTAAGCAAACGCAGGAAACTTAAGGTCAGTCTGTCGAAATTATTTTCACATGGAACTTTAGTAAATAATTGTGCCAAGTATTAGTTCAATTGTCTCAGCAATTAGTTGTCGAGGGCCACGCTTTCAGTTTTCTCCATTCAATTATTCGAATCTTCCTCGATATAAACGTACGCATAACTGTACAAGCGGCAGACTTGTGCAAACTCTGCATTCTGTTGATCACGTGCCTTTCCGAAATAAGTGGAAAGATGGTCGGACATTTTTAAATTAACTTATGGTCTTTGTCTGCAAACAGGATGACAAAATTAATATATATTCAATTCATAGTAGCGTGATGATGAAAAGGGAGAAATATTTACCTCAACAGTTCGAAGAGAGCAAGCAAGAAAAACTTGTCGATATATAAATATTTTACGGAATAACTTTAACATTTAAATTTACTATTCATTCAAAAAGTATATAATAAATAAATCAGAAAATATGTATAAAAAAAACAAAAATAAATAAATAATAATAAACCTAATGCGAAAATTTTCGGGGTTATATGTCGAAAACTTGGTAGAATTCAGTAAATGTATATAGATAATCAGTCACAATAAATAAATAATAATAAACAAACAAGTTGCACCAGATCGACCCATTTATATACTTATACATAAATAATGATCAGATAAGCACATAACCAATAAAGATGCTATACGACCTTGAAATTTTATTTTATATAATTAAGTGGAGATGATGTTGGCTTACTTGCCAACTTGCTTATGGGCACACATATATATACATATATATATATATATATATATATATAAATTTAAACATTATGTCAAGCTTTGATATTATGGTCAAGTTTGTTGCTTAATTCCTTGCTTGTTTAATTTTTGTTGTTCTTCTTGTTTCTGTTTTTTTTTGTTTTCTCTCCTATCGAGACGAGGAAATGTTTTTACTTGTTTTGTTTTTCTCCTTCGATTTTTTCATTTCAAATTATTGTAAACCTTTGCCAGTGTTATTAATGATGGGAATTATGTTAATCAGGTTTGTTTTGCACCTCCGTGTGTATCATTGTATTCACATATATAGAATTTAGTAAAACATTTATCTTTTTAATAATCCCATCCCGTCAATTAATTTGTTAACTTACTAAACAGTTATTACACACTTGAACATTTGACAAGCGATTACAAATAATGCTCGTCACGTTCATTCAATTTGTTGTCATTGTACCCTTCAACGTCGATGGGTTCTCATGTTTGTCTTAATCTAAAGCATACCTGCAAATATGCTTCCGAAGCTTACAGTACACAAGCATATAAAGATTAATTAAGACGATGAAGATATAAAAACTAATTAACTGACTTGTTTTTGTCGCAAAGATCGGGCCATTTTCATAATCACTTCCCAGGTAAGGCTCCATTTGAAAAAATCTTCACATGACAATTTTTAATATTTCACTACAAAAACTATAGATGAAGGCTGGTTCAGATTGGACGGGATTCCTATTTTTCGGGCTAAACGGTTTTAGAAAACGTAAGTTTTCTTATGAAAACGTAAAGCTTTTTTCTTAGAACTTTACACTGAACATTGGTTCAGACTTATCTAGGCACACGTAGCTGTGTAGCTGCTGCATACTTGAGCGCCTTACCCCTATGAAGACATTTTGAAAAGTAAGCTTTTCCCCCAGCAATCAGGTTTAATTTTCGTTATATTTATAATGAAAGCAAGTGAAGAGTGGTACGAGTTCTTGACAAAAATCATACTTTATTTGCATCGCGTTTCGAAACGTCTCCCATGTAAGTGTTTCACTTAAAGCTAAGCATTTATACGGTACGGTAAGTGAAACATTGTCCTAAGCAGAATGGTGTAGGGTAGCTAATTGTCAGTCTTGGCTGAGTTTAATGAGCCCGTTTCTTTCACTTTAATCGAATAACGAATAAACACACTTCCGATATTTGATGTGTTTTATATATGAGAGGCGACGTTGCCGGTGTAATCTTTGAACATCTTTTAATACATCGCACACATGCAATGGCAATAATTCTTTCAAATTTATGCTAAGCATTTTGCATCTTATATTCTTGTGCTCTTTACTATACATGCGCTGTTATATATAAATATTATAATAACTATACTATAATAACTAGTAAGAATAATGATAGCTTACACTACTTGTGGTGTAAGGTACATTAAGTTTGTCCAATTTACAAGAACCCATATTTTATAATTGCGATTGGTTCAGAATATGATTCCGAATTCATCTAAGCTTCTCTGTCTGTCCGTCCGTCCGTCCGCCTGTCTGTTTGGTGTCTGCGCATGTATATTTACGTTCAACCTAAAGGTCGCAACTGTCGAGAAATTCGATAAACAAACTGAATGAACGCCAGGGGCCACATAGGTCTACCCTTTACACTCTAACATTTATAGGAGTTATTATGAAAAACAAGCACTTATATGGAGAGATTATCTATTTTCTTCTTTTTTTCGTGGCGGAAACTGAAAAATAAAACATTCTTTGGGCAGTAAATTAAGTTTGCTAAAATATGTATCAGACCATGTGATGGTTTGGACATCCTCCAATATGTGGGCTTTTTTGAAAAGGGTGCTTTTGCTTGAAAATAATGTACAATTTTTGGTATATTATTGGCAAAACGAGTGAAAAATCGTAATAGACAACGTGTCGTAGGGTATGTTATGGTCGGCCTTGCCCGACTGTAATGTTCTTTTATATATTATTCCGATTCGTTCTTAGGTAAGCTTGGTTTTAAATATTATTAATATATTCCTTTTTACTTTGTTCTCACTTTGTGTTATCTTTCAGCTTTTGCTGCTAGTTCTTGTTCTAGCTCCAATGGTACGTTTCCTGTTTCTGGATCTTGCGATAGTTACATTGAATGCCGCAATGGTGTGGCTGAAGAAAAACTTTGTCCTGATGGTTTATTGTACAATGAAAAGAGCACCGGTTATCCTTGTGGTTATCCGATTGATGTTGATTGCCAACAGGGACAAGGACGTATACAGCCAGCCCAACCTACCGAAGAATGCCCTCATCAGTTCGGCTATTTTCCTCTAGGTGATTCGAAAAATTGCGGACAGTTTAAAAATTGTGCTGACGGCCGTGGCTATGTATTCGATTGTCCCGATGATTTGGCGTGGAATAAAGAGACCTACAAGTGTGACTGGCCCGACATGGTGGAGGATTGCGATGCTGCTGCCTTTTTGGGATTTAAATGTCCTGGACCCGCAAGCTCTTCCGCGAAATCGAAATCTTCTTTATTAGGAGAACAGGCAGTCGAATATCATTTCTATCCCGATCCCCAAAGCTGTCAACACTATTTTATCTGCTTGGAGGGTCGTCCTCGGCGTATAGGATGTGGTGAAGATCGTGCTTTCAATCAAGAACTCAATGAATGCGATGATATTGAAAATGTACCGAATTGTAGTGCGGGGGTTAAACAGAAAGGCAGTGATATAAAAAGGTCGCGTTTGCAAGCGAGCAAAGCGCAAAGCACTTCGCAAAGGAGTGGTTTTGCGAAACCGCAGAAAAGTGCTTTTGTCTCACAACAAAAGACAGGATTTTCTAATCAGCAAAAATCGTCATATAATAGAAAATTTTAACTTAAAAAAAAGTTGAAAAAAAAAATTTTTTTTAGGGTTTGTGTTATAAATTTATTGTTATTTTAATTAATAAATTTAGAAAAATCTACATAAATGTTTTATTGCTTCTCTAGTCCTTGTAAAAAAAGAAATTTTTTTTTTGATCACTAAAATGAAATTTTCTTTAATAAATGATATAAAATAAATCGTGTTTTTTGTTTAAACAAATAAGTTTTCTGCTTCTTCTTTCCTACTTGCCTATATACAATCCTGCCTGATCACCATCGTGCCCATATGTGTAGGGACAGGTCAAACTAAAAAAAAAAAAATATTTATTTCTAATTTTTTTGCTGAAGTCTTTTCTTATACATTATCTTTCCACAGCTCTTGGTTTGGATTGTCCTGAACCTAACGGTCGTTTCGCTGCACCTGAACAATGTGATGCTTATCTCGAATGTCACGACAAGATAGGGGAGGAGAAACTTTGCCCAGATGGTTTGCTGTTTCATCAACGCACCCATACTACGGGCGATTGCACATACGCTCCTTTATCCGTTTGCAAGGAACGTACGCGTCTTCAATCCGCCAATGGTACGGATGAATGCCCTCGACAGTTTGGCTTCTATTCCTTGGGTGATCCAGCGAATTGCGGTGTTTATCACAATTGTGCTCACGGCGTTGCTACTCTCACAAAATGTCCGGAGGGACTAGCTTTTAACACGGACACCTATCAATGTGATTGGCCGGATACGGTAAAAGAATGCAATGCTGAAGCTTTTTTGGGATTCACATGCCCTACCGTTACTCGTACTGAAGATGTAGATGACAATGAAGAAGACATGCGTTTCTATCCACACCCAGATAACTGCAAACGCTATTTTGTTTGCGTTAATGATCGTCCTCGTTTGTACAGTTGCGGACGTAATTTGGCTTTCAATCCTGACACAAAACTATGCGATTTTTATACCAATATACCGGGATGCTCTGCCGGCTTCAAATTCAACAGAAATTAATCATTACACATTCTTTGCTTTTTTAAATAAAAAGTTATTGAACAAATTTTAAATTCTTGCTGTTTCACATTTTCAACAATATATTTAGTAGATTTTTTTAAACCTCTCCTTCCAATGATTAATACTTTAAAAATGAATTTGAACCAAATTATCTTGTCTTGTAGTGTATAAAGCCTTTGTACTAAAGAACCTTTGCAAACTATGTAAAAGACAACGCTTGGCAACCCTGGTTAAAAATATATAAATAGCTGGGGTAGAAAAAATTACCGGCATAAAGGAACTGCAAGAAGTAGACGTCGTTTTTCAAGTCTGAAAGACGATTTGTTTTAAAAGTATTTTATTATATTTTAACATGAAAGATGTAAAGTGTCTGCCAGGCCACTTTGAGCTAAAATGCCATATTTTGTGGCATTCAGTCTCGCAGCAGGCAGGTGAGAAAAAAAGAAAAATTTCTTCGGCAATATTTGATTATTTTTCAATATCTGCGATATTAGGCGTCTTGCGTGCAAATTTTGAAAGGAAAAAATGTGCCTTCTACGAACATCCAAATAGAAACTAAGCTAACGAATGTCCAAGCATGTGTGATTAAGATTGAACAGTTTGTACTTTTATGGTAAGCTTCGCAAGACTAGATGACTGAGCCATCAAAGATGGAATTATGTGATTGCTAGTGGGAGCGTACCCAGCATATGTTCAGCGCCATCCCCATCGCACATACTCGAGTATGTATAGAACCGACTAGATTTAAATGATGTGGACGCTGCCTATATAATAGAACGGAAGATTTTTCAAATTGACGGAAAATTGCCTAAATGTGTTCATTCCAACAATCCGCATTAAAAAAAATCTGGTAAGTTGCAAAAAAGTGTGAATATATGCAGTTATAAGTAAGAAGGCAAACATGGCGTCTCACCACGTAACTTGAAGGAGAATTACTTTTTTCGAATGTTGAAAATTCACCGTTGCTTTATAGAAAGCTTTTGGGCAAAAAAAAAATTGAGCTTTTCTTTTTAATCATATAAAGAGGCAAAGATACTGTTTCCATGTTTAGCAATATTATGAAGAAATTGTAATATATAAAAATTGTAAGGACTTGTGTTAATTTCAAACACCGGCAGGGCATTTTTCATTTGAAATTGCATAGCTTCACTAATCATTGCTGTTAAATCATGTACTCGCATTTTACAGAGACGACAAATGTTAAATGTGCTATTGACAGAGATGCCGCTGTTGTCAATTGTTTGATTGGTTACTTTGATGACATTAGACAATGTAATAGAATTAGTAGTCATTCTTTTCCTCCCTTTTTCCTTTTTTTTTTTTTTTTCAAATTGTGTGAATCAATCTTTCGAGGGCCAGTATTATTATTATTTTTTCCTTTTTTAGATCGGTGAACGACCTGGTAACGATAAGGGCAATGTAATCGGTAACAAATGACGAGTTTTTGTTATTTGTTGGATCTTTGCGTTCACTTTTTTTGATTTCATTCAGGTTATTGATTCTTTAATTTATGTTTGTTAAACTTTGAGGTTAGGAATTTTTTGCTAATTGGTTGTGGAATATAGTTGAGTTATATGCTAAAGTTGGTTGTGTTTTCGCTAACGCGAATACAAAAGACAAAGTCTATTAAAACCGAATCGAACCGTAATTAAAAACCAAAAATTTTAAATGTTCAACACACTTCTATCTCATAGCTTTATAGAAATTTTGTGTTTTGTGTACAAATTAATTTTTAATGGGAACGTTTTCATAAGATGGCTTCTAAAAAAATTTTTTGCATGTAGTCGAAACTTGCCGCAATAAGCTTGGCATATGCAATCGTTGTTGTGACAATTTCATCACCAAATAGTACGAATCTCATAGCACGTCTAATTTTATTCAGTTATTTTTTATACGAGCATTTATATGAGAGCAGATGGTCTCTTTTTATCACACGTTGTGTGATGTATAATGACGATTTCGCGCTTATTGAATTTGGTCGTGTGAATGCTTGGCTTAGCTCGTACATACGAACACCAAAACTAACCATAAGACCACGTGTAAGTTGACTCCAGAATAAAATATCAGAGAAATTCAAATTAATTATAATAATTATTTCACAGAACATATTTCTAAAGTTCATTCTAAGAGTAGTACGCATAAATTTGATTAAATACTCACCCGCTGACTTTCAAGATCTTTTTTTACAGTGTGTAGTAAGTTTGTTATATTCAGTTTAACACGTTTAGACAGTGTTATGGAAAGTTCAGTGTCAGTGGCCCATGACTGACAGTTTAAAATATGATATGAGTAATTATTGAAAGTTTATTTAGAATTTATTCAATTTTACAAGCATTTCTTTCCAAACGTAATAATCTTTTCTATAATAAGTAATTATCCTTATACAATGTCATTGTGGCGCAGTGGCCTAGTTATGGCTGATAAACTGCTTCACGCGTGTTTCACCTTTATACCTTATTTTAATTTCGTATGAAAGTAATGCAAAAGTAGACGAGTAGAACCATCTAGACCGGTAACTTCACCCACGAGACGTAAACACTCCAAGAAGCCTGCGATGTAATAATTATAAATTTAACTTACCGTCAATCCGCTTGCCGGCATGAATTTTTATTATATTCCCACTTATAAAGTTGTTTCTGATCTTTACAGGGCGCTTAAAACGCTTGAAGACGCTTTAGAAAACATCGCATATATCATCGAAGTCTGTTCAGATGCCTATGAGGAAACAACTTTAGGTAAGTAAAAAAGAAAATATAATTAATTTCAACAATTCCAAAATTTTCATGGATTTTTATAGAATGTACCTTACAATGTAGAGTCCCCAATAAGCGCGATAAGTACAAATAACTTTTGTGCAGTACTATAGAAGCCATTCTAAAGAGAATGTTTGATTATAAACGCATTAAATCGTGATTATCAATGCAAACGTAAGTGCAAATAAGTATTTGTTGACTTTTTAAAGGAATAGCGCTACCCATTTAATCTGAAATCTGATACTACGGAAAATAGCTATTATTTTTTATATTACACCATAAACAAAAAAGAAACCAACACATTTATCAAAAAAAAAAAGTCGTTTGCGAAAAATTATAAAAACAAAAATTGATCCGTGATATAAATTTTATACCCGATATGCAAGAAGAAAAATGTTAAGATTCCTAATAACGTTAGCGAAAGTCTCATAATATAAGTTTTTCATATAAGTTTACAATATATTTTTTAAGTATTTATCATACAAGGTTCAAGCAAAATATGTAAAGAAACTTAAGATCTGTGAAAAAAGTTCGGAGATCAGACATAGACCAACTGCTGCAGTAAATATTAAAAACCAATATATTTTTTTTTTTATTGGCCACAGGCAAACTTATCATTCAGCTCTCAGCTTTTCAATCCTACGTTCAATTACTAGTTAATAAACAAGTGTGAGTGTCATTCACAATCGGAGATGCTAAGTCATTACAAAAGTATTTCTGCTAAGTTTCAATGCTATTTGCTTTCTGTGTTGATTGGAATAAAGATTTAGATAGTTTCGGAGGAATATTTCTGGAGACACATACGTAACTGCCGATCGTTTTATACTTATTTGGTCGCGCTTAGCTCCCAATAACTGAAGGACATCCGAGTGACATTAGTTTCAATGGGCATTTCCAAATAACACATGTTTTTCTTTAAATCAAGCAATTCTTGTATACGTTAACATTATTAAAATTGCCCTGGAGAGCACGAAAAAAATAATTCAAAATTTACAAGAATTGCAGGCAGTAATTATAAAAGAATAACTAATAATAAGGTACTCGCAGTGAAGCATGTGCCAACAGATGTTGTGTTAATAAATTTCTAGGCGTACGTACATGAAAATTTTGCTTTTCTCCCATTTATGATTCGTTCATTTTGTGATTTTTATTTAAGACACTGTGTGCGACTTTCGTTGACAGGAGAGTGCGCACAATTTATACCCACGATGTGCTGTGCAATGCTTGTCAGATTATTCTTAATATAGCACGTACCTTCCTGAGAGAAGCTGGTGCTGCAAGGAACCTTTTAACCAAACTTTGTATGTCGGAATAATGATGGTTCGTCATACCTTTTAATGAAATTAGCATCAGGTTTTTGCTTTTAAGGTTCAGATTTTCTTCTGGCTTGTCAATAATTTTATAAGACCATGTATTAAGCTCAAAGTTGCTCCGGAATGATTTAATATTACTAAGTATTGTGAATTCTCATTCAGGGGAATTCGACTTTTCCGGGCTTCATAGGCTCAAACTCGTTGCGTATAATTGTTCAATAGATGAAATACTGTAATTATACCTGGAAGATGACTAATTTCATACACAACTTATGTTCAATTTTGAGGATGAGTGCTACACATTTAATTAAATATTTGGTCATCTTAAGCATCTCTAATTTTTCTTCTGCTGGGCACTTTGGCTAAAAGTTATTTTTTCAATTCCGTAAGTGTTTCTTTGTATTCCACGTCGTTATCTTGGAATTGTCTAAAAGTTGAATTAAGAAGTGCAAACAATACCAATAAGAGTATTATTAAAACAGAAACACATGTGTTACAGTGGGCTATAGTAGGTCCCTGCCGTGACGGCTCAACCCTACGGTGCCCGATGGCACACGGACTCTATATTATAAATATATTTATACAATGTTTCAATTAGCTTAGAATGCAGAAACGTTCCGATCAACTGGCTGCCTCAAGTTTTTCTGGTTAGCAGTATAAATAGAATGTATGTAAGTAGATTGATACTGTGTACTGCTGCTGCTGCAGGAATCTGCTTCTCGAAAGAAGGCAAGCCGTGCCATCTCTGTTGCCTGCACGCGCGTGCCTATGTCTCGTTCCACCGTGTACTGGGCTGTCACTGCGAAATACATCTTCGTATCTCTTTCCGTTGTAGTTCAGCTCAAGTGTGTGCAGATCTTCAAATACCTCCCCATCGAGCAGGAATGGTGTGAACTCTTCTTCGGGCCCTTCTTCAATTTCAAAATTCATCTCGTTGTTGAGGAGGTAATCATTGTTTGCATCTGCAAGTTCCTCAAACGATTGCACAGTCATAAAATGTCCACACCCGATGTTATTCTTTTCGTTTTTATAACACATTTTTTTATGAAGAACGTTTCAAGTAGGTCTTGGCTTGCCCTTTGTGAGGCGAAAGTTGTGCCAGGGTAAGCCTTTACCAAATCGTCCATTAAGCAGTTGAAATTTTTTATCGTCATCTCCGTTGCAACAGCTCGGGAGTCCTTCGCAAAAGCTTTCATAAAGTAATTGCTAACTTCTTGGAGTTCGCCTTTGAGCTCCTCCAAATTTTTGTCCGATATGGAGCTCCGATGAAAGATATTCACGACCTTTTTCATCACCGTAAAGACCTCGCAGTCTCTCTGATAATCTCGCCATCGTCATCAGGCTTCTTACAGCGAAGACGAGGACAGTTTTGTACGATGCCGTCTTCTCGGTGCGCTCGTCAGGATTCATACAGTGTATTCTCCGCCTGCGAAAACACTGCCTGTTGATTGGTGAACACTTCGTCGAAGTGTAGTTGAACAATTCTGTTGTGAGGGGTCAATTTCCCCACGACTTCTTTTAGTGCCTCAATTTCTGGCACTACGCTGTCAGTTGCTGGTTTATCTTCCTGGCTTTGATATCTTGCGAGGCGCTTCTTTGACTCTTCATTTTCAGCATGAAGCCGCTCGATCAGCCTCACCTGCGCCGATGTCGATGGTCCTCTCGTATAAATTTCGTCAATTAAATTAGCGTGGCTTTGCACATCTGTACACATGGCATCCTAGTCAGTTCTTCTGAACAGAGAAAATGTCGCCGCGAGAAGTAGGGAAGCTCCCATGAATTTTCAGATCAAGGCACGTGTGTGGCATGTGCTTGCCTCTGACGGGGACGTGGCCTGTTTAACATCTGTAATATTTAATGTTCCCGCGATTTTGGGAGCAACACAACCACTACGAAACTCCCCTAAGGGCCATTCCCAGCACTCAGGTGGAAAACGCACACTACGCAGATTCTGCTACACTAAAAACTTTTCCACGCAGGGGGGATCTTGTGGGCAACCTGAGCATGTGCACTTTGTTTTCGTCATTTTTTTTTTGTTTTTTATTCCTTTAGAAGCGTAGGAGACGTTTCCCAGAAAAAGCATCAAAGAAACAACAAAAAAATTGTTCAAAAATTAAAGCCGGGCTTGTTGTGCGGTCACTGGACGAATGGGGTAAAAGTTTACGATGGGGCTGAATGTGGTGAGTAGGCCCGCACTCCGAAGACGAGGACTCTATGGTATTCTTCGCTCTTCATGGCTGTCTATTCATAAAGATTCTATCAAAGTGCATTCGACAAACTTTGTCTTCCTCATTCACCGCTGCCACTGTAGACATAAAAGCTGGCTTCGACTCTACGTTCATTATTATGAGGCAGTCCTTGAGCGCCGATGGTGGAGGCAAATAAAACCCCGGTCGGCCCCTCATAAGTACGTAGAGCAAGTCGTTGAAAAACCAAATGTTTGGCTTGCTACTTCTGTATTTTACAGCTTGTTCTCCGCCGATGCACCCAACGCCTCTCTAAGGCGGGTTAAGTGCTTGCTTTTCTCAAGCGGTGGTGGTTGATGGGCTGTTCGCGGGGCTGCCATCTAATATCATGTTATCTGGTTCTACGGGAATTGCAGGGCTACTTAGCGTGGAGCTGGTATATAATATCAAGCTACTTAATTCTACGCTAAGTGCAGGGCTATTTAGAGTGTGACTAAATTCTTATGCGAGACTTTCTTTTATATCTTGGCCATCTACTACCTCTTCCATTTCTCTAATAGCATTAATTCTTTCTCTATCTAATTCTGCGTTTTGCCGCATTACTTCCATTTCCTTTGCCAAGGAGCCGTAACTCGAACGAATATATGACTTCGTTTTCGTGTTGCGCCTCAAAACTTCTTTTACTCGTCGTAGCTTCAGCTTTGCTACGGTTATTGACACTTCCAACTTCTTCGCCAGCTGCTCCCCACGTTGTTCTCTGCATCAATGTTGCCGTTGTGTTGCCCCAGATAACCTAATGTTGTCTGAAGCAACCAGCGAACCGTCGTCAGATATGTGTGATACACCAGGATGTACATTCATTCCATAATAAATACATAAATACAATAATATATATAGTAATATAAATGGAACGATGAATTTGAAAAGAAACATGGAAATTAGATAATGCATGACATGAATGAAGTAAAGTTTAATTTTTTTTTTATTAAATTTTAATTTATTTTTACTTTTGTTACTTTTTTTGGATGATTCTGAATGACACTTATATACTAAACAGTATTTCTGATACTTTTATTGTCTGTAGTTTGGTGCGCTCAACTTTTTTTAAACTTTTTTTTTACATTTTGGAACACTTAACCGTTTCTAGAGCATTCGTCAACCTCTAGCAAACTATTCTGCCTTAAAAGGAATACTTTAGAACCGCCATCAACCCGTAAAGATTGTCGTGAAAGCCAACGGCTATGAGGCTTACCAG
Organism: Glossina pallidipes; assembly: GCA_000688715.1. Classification (NCBI taxonomy): domain Eukaryota; kingdom Metazoa; phylum Arthropoda; class Insecta; order Diptera; family Glossinidae; genus Glossina; species Glossina pallidipes. The sequence continues at coordinate 409,775 of KK499808.1, forward strand.
AGCACAGGGAACCTTTAAAAATATCTACTACCAAATTTCTACTATTGATGGTAGCTATAAGGGGTTCAGTCTATTTTCTTTGTCATACCGAAAACATGGTAAAACACGTCGAACTCAAATTAAAAAAAAAGATATAAAAATTATTATAATATGAAAATGGAAGTCTTTTATTGTAAGCACGATGATAAAAGAAAGGCCTGATTAGTCTCAAATTTTCTTCTATATAACAAGCGAAACCCACTTTATTTTTCTCAATATTCAAACAGCAATATTCAGCGAAAACGTTAAATATTTCTTTTTCACTTCGTCGAAGAGGATCTGGCAAACTTTATTCTCAACGTTGAATATTGTCATTGTCTTTTCCAGCCAATTTTTGTGTGAGACAACTCCAACTCCAAACGTTCCTTCATTAATTTGTAGCAAGCCGCCAAAAAGACAAATAATTCCGGATTTTGTAACTGGGGTATTCTCCTTCAACACATCTTTAAGGCGGGTTGTCTAGTTAGGCGCGGGGTTACTATCTAAAATGGAGCTACGTAAGCTAACTGTTGTTGTGAATATTTTATAGATGATAGAGCTGCTGCTGTACTTGTAATTGTTCCTCGATTCCATGATGTTCCATGATGTATTACCAGGCTGTGCGCTTACTTGCATATATTTTGGAACCAACGGAATTGTGCCACTGGGTTTAATTTCTTTTATCAATTAACAATTTTCATCTTTCAATTTTTTTATCAACAATTTTTATTTTTCAATTTTTTATCTTTTTTTTTACTTTCAATTCCTTTTTCCGATATTTTGGGATTTTCAATTTTTCACTGATTATGATCTTTTTGCAACTTGTTCACCCACTCATAAAAATTTCTTTGATGGCAAAGATAAATGTGTTGCTATAATATTCACTCGCAGCCATATCATGGTGTTGAAAGGCTTGTGCTAGCGTAGTGTTCATAACTACTTAAAATGGTATCGAATATTACATTAAAGTCTCAGCTAAAGATGTCACTTAATGCAAATTCGATTTCTTTTATACATTCTACTGACTCAGTGACAGGCTTCATAGTAAGAGTTATAGGATTATTTGTTTCTATTATAGACAAAATTCGATATGGTCTTCTTTCATAGGGAAATCATGGTTATAAATAAACGCTGCCATAACCACAAATTTGTTATGAGACTGTATCAGATGTTGTGGCTAAATTTACGCTTGCAAACACTTTGGGAATGTGTTATGCTTGTTATATGTAGTTTGACTTTTGTGATATATGTTACAGTAACACCATTCAGAGTTGATGATGCAGACAAGTTTAACTTCAAACGTTCCTTCATTTTTTCATGGCAAGCATTACTAGGCTTTTCACCATTAATATGATTGGCGTCTGGAAGTACAACGTTCTCAAGATAACTATTAGTTTAGGGTTGTCGACGGCATAGCTCCTTCAAAAGTCCTTATATGCAAAACTTCCGTCATTTTCTGTTCTTTACATCAACATATTTTTGTTTTATTTTAATGTTAACATTATCTTTGTAACTTATACCATGTTAAATGAAGTGTAGACAAATTATTGCTGCCAGATATAAGATTAAGGGCATTCTTCCTCCCACCTTTAATCACAGTAAACTGTTGATTAGTAATTCATTCCGATGTCTCAGGCATTAACTGATAACCACCACGGTTCCTAAATTGTTAGCTATTGAGATTCAAACTTTTTTTCGAAGAATGTCCCTGCTCGAGTGCCGCTTGTGAGGTTTAAAATAGCCTTCTTATTTTATACCGGGGTATGAAAGGAATAAATTGTTTAATTCGTTCCCTTTTAGTTAATGTAGATATATTGATATTGTTTTTTTTTATTGGAGGGTAGATAAATTATTGCTACCAGATATATCAAGAACGTTCCTTCTCTTAATTGCGCAATAAAGGAGCAGAACATAATTGTTCTTTTAGGTTTTCAAAACAAAGTTTTGCTTCCTCTGACTTGTGGGTTCTTGATGCGAAATTACGCACGACGCGAAATTACGACTACAAACACCACGAATATTCTGCACGTTGTCACGTGATTTCTGATGTCTGGTATTTTGCGAGTCCTCTCAGACGTCGTAAGGATGCACGTTACCAGAAATTTGTCTAAGAAAGGGCTTACTGTAGCGCAATTGAAACACTCTCCTTGGTTGACGTAGTATGACGAATTTATTCGCGTAATATAACAATGACTACTCTTATACCCGATATATATCTGCGCGGTCAGCGGTAAATACTCTCACCTAGGGTGATTTCGCTCCTTTTGACTCTCACGGGCAATGGTACGGCTACTTCTGGATCATTTGGAAACTGCCAGTCTTGGCTATCTGTTGATTTGTTCCTTCCTATGTTAACGCTCTCCTTGCAATCTTCTATTTCTTCTAGTTTGCTGTCTATAGTTTCTTGCGAGCAGGGTTTTTTACCCAACTTTTTAATGTTGACTATTAATCAACCTACCTATGGAAATATTTATTTCGTCTATACTTTCCATTTACAGGGATTCATGAAATTCATTTTAATATATATGTGTTGCAATAGCATTCATTGTATTTCTTTTGTTTACATACTTTTTTATATAAACACTTGTTTCATAAATTGTATAGAACATAGCTGTTGTTTTTATCACAGAAATGTAATTTTTCTTTATATGAATTCTACGTATTTGATGTTATTTTTTTGTTCTTTGGGATTTTGAAGGCTTTATGTAAGGATGATTGCTGTTACTAGATATATAAAATCACTTTGTATATAAACAGTTGAAATGTTATTTTCAAAATTTTCAATATCTAAGATATTTACGGCTATTTCTAATCAATACTTGGATGCAGTATTCCAAGGTATTGGTTGTTACACTTGGCATTCAAGATAGCTCCTTCTATTCCTTATTAAATTGTATTTCCATTTTTTTTTGCTTGGGAATGTGTCCGATTTCCAGTTCTTTCATTTTGTGTTCTCTTTTGAAGTGTTCTTCAAGGGTGATATTCTTTGTACCTTGTGTTGGACGTCCGTTCGAATATATGTGCAAGATTCGGTAAGCGAAAAATGGCACGATTGTGGGGTTAACGCAGATGGTAGAATGGTTGTAGGATCGTGATCTTAATCCGAGGACAAATTTTGGCCGATTGGAGGCGGGATGCTTAAAAGAAATAGGAAAGTGGCAGGTTACTGCCTAGTTCGCAGGATCCTTCCCACAAAATTTTGTGTGTGGCTGGGTTTAGCAGTATCGCCTTGTAAAGACATTGTGTGGTGTGTCCGGAGTAATAGAGGATTTCTTATGAATCAAATGCCAGTATATAATGATGCTTGGCTGTTTGCGCCAAGTCTAGCAATCCTTTGGCTGCCAAAGTAAATTCGGCAAAAAAGAGTGTCTCTCTTTAATTTAAAGAATTTAATTTATTAATTTTTTTTTTTTTTTTTTTTTTTTGGGAACATGAATGTTAGGCATTGGGCTAAGAAGGCTACGTTCGGATACGCTTCAACTGGCTGAGGAATTGAGCAGTATGGGTCTCGTATCTGCTTGTCAGTGGTTTTAATATCTTTTCTTTTTCCTTAACTTTGTTTAAATGATAGGAATTTTTTTTTGTATTATCAATAAATGCTCCTTTTTTTAGTAGTGTGTTCCTAAATTAAAAGAAAAAAAGAGGAATGTAGCTTAGCGGTCGTCTTGTAATGGGCGACCAACTTCAATTGTAAAATAAAAAAGGCAATAAGCAAGAAAAATTTATTTACGGTATGTTCGTATTACGTTGGCCGCCATTTTGTAATATTATCAGCGACCAACGTTAAATGAAATAAAATTAAAAATATCTGTTCGGAGTACCGTTGGGCGCCATTTTGTAAAACGTGCGACTAGCTCCAATTGTAAAATTTAATTTTATTAATGACTAAAATAGTCAAAAAGGAAATAGGGTCTGTTCAACTTTGGGCGCCATTCTGCAATGTGCGACCAACGTATGTTAATAATATTAAAAAAGATAAAAAAGGAAACTCATTGGCGCCAACTTGGCGCCATCTTGTAACGTGTCTTGCTAGCTCTAGGTCGAGAGAGCCGTTGCCCTCGGCCCGTAGTGCCTCATTACAAATAAAAAACTAATAAGTAAAAATTTTATTTTTTTTTTGTTATTGCTATTGTGCTCATATTATGCCGTCCGTCCTCTACTTCGTCCGTTGGTCCCCTGTCCGTCCGTCGGTAACTGTCCAACTTCCCCCCAGCGCCCCTCGCACCGGCACCACCCCACACTCCGCCTCGGCAATAGAGTGTGTGCGCTTAGCTACTCATTTTTTCCTTTTTTTTTTTTTTTTATTTATTTATTTACCAACAAAGCAAAAAGTAATAATAATAAAAATAAAAATGGCTATACAAAACTACCTTTTTTCTCCGCTGCTATTCCTCCTGTTTTGTTGCCTTCGCCGGAGTCATCTCTCATTGAAATTATGGGCCGAAAGAGACCATAGGTAGGATAGAGTGCGGGTTTCTTTATTAGTATTGGCCTTTGCAGATATATATATTATTTCCTAGCTTTTTTTTATATTTTTTCCATCGTTTGGAAAGAAGTTTTTTCCTTGATTAAGGCGGCTTGGAACATCTCCAGACCTTTGTCTTTTCAGCTGTTTATATATCTGCTAGCTGCCCCGCTGTCATCGCGATAGCAGAGTTATCTGTAGCATAGAGCTGTTCTAGTTAAGACCGTTTGCGTGCTACGTACTTAAGTTAGAGATTAGTGTGATAGCTCCACGGTATGGGGTGCTGGTTCTTATGATAACTTTGTATTAATAAGACTTCGTGTATCTCTTCATATTTATACAACTAGTCGGTTTAGACAGAGTAATTTTGATTGACATTATATGAATGTTTATGTGCCTGTGTGCGTACTTAGCAAGAGCAAGTGCTTAGTGTACTCTCTACAACATGAGTTGTAACGTACAACATAGTTTTATTATCTTTTCTTTTGCACAAATGCCTCATCGCCAATAGCGGCGGTGCGCCGCATTGCTACTCGAATGCATTTATTCCTTCAATCATTTTAAAGCCATGCATGTTTACAGGAGAGCAGAAAATGTTAACACAAACAGATTTCCAGAATTATAAGAATGTCATTTAGGTGAAATAATATAACAAATTGTGAACATTAATTTCATGTAACAAACAGATAAATAAACCTTTTATCTAGCTGGCCGCATAGGTTTTATCGGATTTCTTTATCGTTACCCGGTAATTCCCTCATTCTTTTTATTGATTTAAGTTGTTTTGTCTTATTCATATCCTTTAGGCGGAGCTCTTTTTTTCCTTTACTAAGCTTTTATTAGTTTTTTTTTCTCTTTGATAACTTGATAAAATAAAATCAAAGTACGTATAGTCTTCACACAGTATGATGGTGGGTGAAATTCCTTTTGCTTTCCCCTGAAAGATAATTTTCCATATCGTGGAAACAGACAGAGATCGGTTGTGTGCTTAACAGTTTACAACTAATTGTATGATTGCATGAACGATATTTAGCTTTGCTGGGATGCTAATCCAGGTGTAACCAAGTACAGGTTGGAAACCTATCGAGTTAAATGAATTCAGAGTTAATATGTGTATGTATATAATATATATATATATATAGTATATATACCTAATGTGTATTATGCAAACTATGTACGTGGGTCTTCGCTAAGTCTGGCGTGCCGATTAATGGTTTTGTTCGCATAGATGTGTAAAACAGTTACAGTAACAGAGTTGATTCGCAGTTAATATTGGTAGCGGGGTAACAAGGAAGTGTGTAAACGAAACGGCGTTGTTTGAATGATTAAAAATATGGCCAATGCGATTAAGCAATGTTATCGGAACAAGTTCCAAGAAAAAATTTCACTTTGGTGTGCTAAGAAAAATGACGAGCTCTTTGAACGGCAGGATCTACAGGAATATAGTCCGCACGATCGCCGTGTAATAAATAGCTACTATTTGGATGCTAACGATTGCAAGGGTCCACACGGGTAGTTGTTTATCGTGTCGACCTGGTCGTAAGCGCTAAATTGATCATCCATTTTAATTTGTCACAATGATTGCTGTTCTATTGTTCTATTGTGCAATGAACTTGCGTATAGCATTGCCGCGTGTGTGCCGATTACAATGCAGTTGGCTAAAATGCGATACATAGTTGTGCGAGTCGTAAAAAATATTGAAAGAGCAGGGAGAATAGAAAATATTGGAATAATATATACGGTAAGTGCGTGCTGAGTTCATTGCTCTGTCTATAAGCACACTGCACTGTACATGTCGAATTGCAATAATCCTTTTTTTTTTTTTTTCCATAAAATACATATGTCGATATAATGCAACTGACGACGGCGTCAACTACGCAATCACATCTGTGTACCTCAAATGCCGTCCGCGCGCATATACGTTAAACGTCCGATATATATCATTGCTACTTTAAGCAACACACCACTGAAATATCTAGCATCACTATCATGTATGCCAGTTATTGAAAACATTTTGTGTACACATTCAGCCACATTCGTGAATGACTGGTTAATGTGCATTCGAGAAGTATACTTATGCGAAATCATTTTATTCATAATGGATTTAAAAGTTAAAAAGTTAAATTTAAATTGGTAGCAATCATGGAATTTGCTGCGTGCATAACATGATCTTCTATGTTGATTATGTTATCACCTATTGCAAAATTCCATGGATATACCACTAACGGGTTAGGAGTATAGTGTGCAAACCCAAGGGCACGTGATATACCTGCTGATGTAAATGAAAAATTTCCAGTCATCTTTATCAACACAACACTAGCCGTTGCACTTGGTTCTACATCTCTTTCATGTCCAAAGTTGACAGTGCATCTGGAACCAAACCACATACTCCATTTGATTCCTTCTTTAATATTAATAGAACTGGTACCGGTAAATATAATGTTACTGCTATGTGGGATCAGAACCTCGCCGTTAACAACGTAATCTATGCATTGCCTCCCTGTATATCGTTAATTAGGCGTGGTAATTGTATGACGAAAGATGCTATAGTGTAGATTCTTTCCACTTTGGCATATAGCCACAAGTTATCCAAACACTCTAGTAGTAGTAGAAGCAGCTGCTAATTGATTAACACATTTATCATGGTTCTTTGCAGTGTGTAAAACATCTTGAAGAGTTATTCTTATAGGAGTTTGTGAGTCAGTAAAGCCACCAACTGCCGTTAAGGATGCATGTATTAACGAAATCATTGAATTCTCCCCAGAATGACCGTAACATACGGTAATATGCATTTAAATTTCTTTACGATGTGGATTGTCCTAGAATGTGTCTAGTCACAAATATATCATCCATTACAGATTGAGTACCATTTAGCAAACTTGGACGTGTAAGCTTTTTACATCTTGAAATGTCAATTAAAAAGCCTAAAGCTTCATTAACAAAATTTCTGAGTTCACTCAGCATATTGCCTCCATCTAATGGAGTTGATCCTACAATGCGTGATATAGAAAGTCTCAAATTTTGATCTAAATTTACATCACCACGTAAGACTAATTTTGTCAATTCTGTGCGTGTAAATTCCATTAACATAAACGTTCCTCTGAAGTCGACGATCGACATTTTGTATTTTTTATTCAAGCACAAGAAGAATCGAGTCTTGAAACGTTCTTTTTCCCAAACGTTTGTCAATCATCAAACAACGAATGGTGTTGGTTTTGGGATGTTTTTCTTTCTATATCTCTTTTCAAGTCACCATAAATGTCTACATGTTTGTGTGCATAATTGTTAATATGCGATATGTACACTTTTCAAAATTTAAATGCAGTTGTATACCCGTCAAGGACAACAGTATAGATCAAACCTGATGTAGATAACTGGTGATCGATGAGTGTTATGATGCCGTTGTACATGTATTGGATGAGCGCTTTTAGGCAACACAGCTCCTGCTCTTTTCTCTTTCATATCAATCATGTAAAGAATTTGTGCAAGCGCTCTTTCCGGCTCTGGAAACAATTCTGATAGCGTTTTTCGGTACAAACTTGAGGTATTCCAGCGATGTGATCCTTATCTCTTCAATCGTGGGTGGGACAGCTCAGTGGCAGAATATCTATATGAGTTCGTGGTATTTTACTTACACAGTTCTATTTCAGAAAATAATAGTCTATCTATAGAGGCGCCTTGATTGAGTAGTAAGCGCGATAGTATAAAAAACGAAAGAACGTATATGTTCGATGAAAAGGAGAAACGTATTATATAAAAATTGCGTACAGACAATTTTCAATAAATTTACTTTTCTCTCTCCGACTTTTTGTTCTTCACTTCTGCATCAAACGCTGGCTCGTTTTTGACTCCTCGCGTTTTGTTTAACAAAGTCCAAAAAAAACCGTTTTACTTTTTATGCATAGCGGCAAGCCGCTGTTTGACTGCAATTCAATCACCACAAAAAAATAATTTAATTTAATATTTTTTATTATTTATAGTCGAAATTCACACTTTCTGCACTTCTAATATTGTCATATATAAGGGCACACTTAACCAAAATAAACGACCGCCTTGTCTACGTACAATTCTCACAAAAACTTGTAACACATAAGTGAAATGGGAATTTAGCAAATATACATTCACTGTTACATCCCGAGCCATATCAGATGGAAAATAACGTTTCCCATTTTAAACTTTTACGCTCTATGTGATTCATATATATATATATATATACATATATATATGAATATATATATATATATATATGAATATATATAGGAATATATATATATATATATATATATATTCCTATTCTATTTTACTCTCTATCTTATTCTCTACATTAAACTAGCACTCTCTCTCCCCCACGAGAGACGGAGAAACCGTGAGACGAAAACGAGGGACGACTTTGGTTCATCACTGTGCTTTTCTTGCTAACGTACGATACGGCTTCTTTTCAGCGTCCGACATAATTTTCCACATATGGGCCGCAATTTTCGGCGCATTCGTATTCACACGCATGTCGGCCAGAAAATTCAGAAACGGATTAACAGTTGGTTCATTATTGTGTTATTGCGTTTTTGGAACTCCCGAACCAAAGTACTGTCATTGAAAGTGACGCGCCTCGGGGTTTTCTTCCCGCGTACCAGACTGTAAATTGCATTCAAAATTTTTTTTCAAATCGAAAACGTTTTAGAATTTTTTTGGAATTTTGTCTTTAAAAATTTTTTTATTAAACGAATGGTAAATTTTTTCCCGGATAATTTTTCCAGCTGCAGTGTTATATTCTTTCCTGTATTCCTATAAGATTTTCTTAATTTTCTAGCGTATTTATTACCATTTCTTTCTGAATCCAGAATTCTTGATTTTTTATTTCTTTGCATATGAATTTATATTTTGCATTCAAAATTTTTTTTCAAATCGAAAACGTTTTAGAATTTTTTTGGAATTTTGTCTTCAAAAAAATTTTTTTATTAAACGAATGGTAAATTAAGGGTGTGAAGATAAATACGAATTTAAGTAGCAAAGACACATACCAATATTAAAAATTCCAACTAAAATCCAGTTGGATTTTGAAATTTGTATGTTAGCGTAGAATGGATATGGCAGAACACCCAAATTTGCATATTCCTGTTCTGCCCAGTGCACATATCGCTGTAAGATATGATATGTTCCTGATTTCTAAGATTTTTAAGGTGTTTTAATATACAAGATGTTACTTCTTGAGAACCTCTCGATGCCACAGTTTCATCCCAGGCATACCTGTAAACTTCATTATTGTGAATATTATGGCAACCAAGGTTGCGAATGTACATGTTACGTTTGTAATAGGCGACGGAAACAGATAATTTTGGAAAAGGTGAGGCCTTTTCTAAGTCGAATGAAAAAACGAAATATACATTTGGATTATTTCGGGCCGAAACTTGATCTTCTTTTAATGATTTTCTGGCCAATTCAGTACATCTTAAATGAATATTATGCTCTTCCGCGAGGTTTTCCTTTTCTTCCGTATTACAAGATTCAATTGATCACATTTTTGGGAAGTATCTTTTTGTGGGTGACGAAAATGCAAATTAAATTCGTTTTTAAAAATTTTTCCATATGTCCCCTCACTCATTAACATTGCTTACATTTTTTTGTTCGCACTCTTCCAGATATAGATTAAACATTTTAGTGACATTTAATTCAGGGTATAAGTACCTTCTACTTGGATTATGAGGCCTTGTGTAATGAGATTCATACTGAGAAAAAGATTTTAAATGATTTTTTGTACGACTTCTCTATCCTCTTCATTAATTTTCCTAAAAGATCTTCCAATATTTTTACATTTTAAACTACGTTGTAACCGGTCTGCTGATATATTAAAAATACTCGAAAAGAATTTTTTACTTACTGAAACATTTCCGTGAGTAGTTTTTAAGTAAACATTTGTAAGTGAAATTTCTTGGCGAACCTTTGCCGTTTCTCAAGCGTTTTCGTTGCAGAATATGCTGCTCGGTGGTAGCTCCATATATATTTTGCTTATTGAAATCTACCAAATTCCAAAAGTTATCAAAAATATTTTTCTTTCTTCTACATTAATCAGATTTATGCAATCCTTTAAACAATGGCTGTCTTTGTCCTGGAATATTTTTTCCCGGATAATTTTTCCAGCTGCAGTGTTATATTCTTTCCTGTATTCCTATAAGATTTTCTTAATTTTCTTTCTGAATCCAGAATTCTTGATTTTTTATTTCTTTGCATATAAATTTATATTTAACCGATAATTTCACAAGTTATTTTACTTATAAACCTATTAGTAAATTCTTTTTTGTTACCCGTGTCACTATCTGAGGTAATTCCAGTGTGTAATCTTTGATTGTAATCTTTGATTACACACTAGAATTACCTCAGATAATGATAAAAGTCAGACATATTACAAGATTATAATTAGAACTTGAGAATCTGTTTAAATTATAATTAATAAACGCAAGTATTCTTCTTGCACTGTTAAAGAATACTAGAAATTTACTTCCATAAAAAAACACTTTGCTGCTTCCCGCCACGTGCTTTGCGTCCACATTCGGCGTACCCCTGCAGAGCATGCAAGAAGGAATTGCAAATGCGATCATTCGCATTTGTAATTTTCTATCGTTTTTCTATTTGTTCTTTTCTAGGCAGGATTGGTCATTATCTTCAGGCAAAGCGTCTACCCGATAGTGAGCTCGGCATTCTGTGTTGCTGCAAAATATCAGCGGTAATTTTGTCTTTATGTATTTTATTTAATGCCATGAGTTTATTATAGCGCCCGATTATCTTTGTTTGGCTATGTTTGGCTTCAGTGTTTCAATCGTCTGACTTTTATATACAATTAGTGCCGAGGTTAGCATATTTTGGCCAATCAACCAAAACATAAGTCGATCGACGCACTGAGCGCACAAAGTTAAATATTTATGAAACTGTTATACGAAGAGTAACTAATGGTGGAAATACCGCTGCATGGTATAAAGGAGTTTGTGTTGTACGTTATTCAGATTCTTATTATGAGCTATATGTTGGAAACGTTCTTATTACTGATTATGAACATTTGCGCCATTAATTTAAAATATAATAAAATCCCCCATACTTAAATTTAATTATAATTTGGATGATGGGAACAAAACTACTCTTTTTTTTTTTTTCTCTCTCCTTTTTTTTCTATGATTAGTTCAATTTAGTTGTTAGATAGTTAACATTGCCATGCAAAAGCAAAGTATTCAACTATTTAGTGCTTAATGAAAAATCGATTTATGGGTAAAGATAGCATTGTCTAAACAAATATCTATTTCCTTTTCTTTTTCTTTGCGAATGGAGAAGAATAACCATCACCATTATTTTTGCTGTGGCATAGTGTGATGGCCAAAAACTACAACACTCTTTTGCAACCACTTGTGTTCGTAAATTCCACCGCAAAACGTTTTACGCTTATACCACGAGCGGCCAAGACGTTAACAAAGTCTACATCTTTTCTTTGCAAATTGTCCGCGATTTAAAGAAACTTTTAACCGTCGAATTTTATTAACACTAGAACCGACGATTGAGGTACCGGAGGGGTCAAAATGACCAAAACTACAGCAATTTTTAGTTTTTATATATTTTTTATTTTTATGGACAAAAATTAAATATAATCTGAATAATAATAGTAATAGAATAGCAAAAATTTATAAAACACTTATGCATAAAATCAAAGACATCTTTTGTAAGTCATTGTTCGTTCTATTATTAGTACACTGTGCTATTTGACACCGTTTACGTTTTATCGAAATATGTGTCTGGTTCTGTGACGATTTAGATAATGATATTCCTTCTGCTTGAACTGTAAATCGACCGATTAGTTCTTTGTAGTCATTTGCAACTTCTTCGGACAAATGGAATAAAAAGTCTTTTCTTGAGTTATTTTCTCCTGTTGTTTCCTTATATAATATCCATGCATTTATTCTGGTAAGATCTAGGATATTGTAAAACACTTGTAATGGCCACTATCGGGATCCAGCTTTTACAGTATATTTCCGTGTCATTTGATCCGTAACATTTACGCCAAAGTTGGTATTTTTTATAAATTGGAACCGTTTCAGGTAAACGTTTGATATTCTTTTCAATTTTCACTGACTTATGTTTTGAGCTGAGCACCAATTCTTTTTTATTGGGTTTACTCTTGCATATGGTCAAAGCACAATTTTCCGTTTCATAAACTACTGTCGAGAAACGAGACATGTTATCCTTTTTTGACTTTGCAGGTTTAGATAGTGTAATATAAACTTGGCGGTCAATATTTTATCTGGAATTACTGCCTGCTCGGCTTCAATGCGCCAAGTCTCTCCGTCTCTATGATTGCCAATATGGCTCGGCAAGAGACGGTCCCTATGCTATGTTGGAAGGCGGGTTTAACGCTTAGCGAATTAAACGCTTATTTGAGTTGCATAAAACAACTGGTTTTCTTTATTATTTTCACCTGTTTTTATACAAATTTTTACCATTAAAATTAATGCTGGCCTAAACATAATTATTTTAATTGGGGCGTCTGGCATCGTATTGCATTTCGTAATGCAATACTTAGCCAGTTGAAGTGCGACAAAATTATTGTTTTATTTGTTTCCCACAGAATTATGCAGATTCAGCATAATTCTGTCTGCACTTCAAAGTGGATGCATATGTCGATATGCGATAACACTACATAGTTCTCTCTCTTATTTTGCCTAATGGTGCCGACTAAGGAAGTTTTTTTTATTTATTAGTTTTGTTGCTAATGGCAAACTTGTAAAGAAGTTATCTGTTGTAACTGTTCTCCCGCAATCAACATATGGATCTATAAGTTTTAGGAAAACAAATTTTAATAAATAAATAAAAATTTAATATTTTTAAAACCGTTACCTATTCTTTTATAGGTTTACTTAAAAAAATTTGTAGATATATATATCATATTCGTAACCAAACAAGTTGTTATAAATGTAAATATATTGAGGCTTATATTGCTGAACTTAATACAATTTATAATGCGTATCCGTAACAGTCAGTTAGCCTATGTTAAAGCGCATTCAATACGCAGCCAGTTTATGTAGAGATGCGCCGTGAAGGCTTGATCTGAACGTCGCCCAAGGCATCACGATGGCTTTTCTCTAAAGAGAGAAGCTTATGTCAAGCGTCTTATTGTAAGGCCTTTCGGATCCAACTATGCCTTCGCTTTGGGCATGGGTTCCAATTCTTTTTGGACGTCCATTGAATTTGCAGGGCAACTTAATTGTATTCAAATATCAAATTAATATGGCTTTGATTTGAAGTTCGACGCATTGGCGATTTTTTTTTGTACCCAGTTTTCCCCATTTAACATCACTACTCAAAAGGTTGTTGCGATGGCTTCCGTCGCTACAGGAGCCTGTTTCCTGGAAGAAGGCAAGCCGTGCCATTATTGTCGCCTGCACGCGCTTGCCGATGTCCTGTTCCAGCATATATTTTCGCATTTTCCGCCAACGAAATTCACCACCGTCTTGCGATTTTGGGAGTTTCTGTCGCAGACCACCGCTTTCACATCTAACCCGACCTCCGCTGCGAGTTTTATAACTTTTCACAGTAATTCCGGTTCTCCTTTGGATCGGGTGATGGGATGGGCGTTGAGTAGCACATTGAATGCCGTCAATATGCTACGCACTCCGAAGACTAAGATCTTGCGGTACGGCTCCGACACAAATTTTGTTTTGGATCCTCTAACCAGCCTGTAACCGCATCCACATAGGACATCCTTCGCCCTTGAATATTTTGCCTCGCCGTTAGTGTGCACTTCGTCGAAGGTTAGTAGGACTATCTTGTCCTGAGGGGTCAATTTGTTGACCACCTCTTCGTCCTGACGAATGTGTACGTCAGGAAGAAGACGTTGATTCCGCTCCCTCTGAGCTACCGCCGATGAAGTGGACGGTCCCTCGTCCCTCTCCGCGAACCCTAAATAGTCTTCGCCAATATCTATTTCCATATCTATTTCAATTCCTGCCTGTAATTTCGTTACACTTTGTAACTCCTCTGGCACTTGTATGGGAGTTACACTTTATAACTCCTCTGGCACTTCCATGGGATTTACACCTTGTAACTCCTCCGGCACTTCTCTGGGAGTTACACTTTGTAACTCCTCTGGCACTTCTCTGGGAATTCTGGATGGACGCTTCCTGGCCATTTTTATATTCATCTTTTTCACCGCTTTTGTCAGGCTTAATTTCTGCGCCCACCACATATACATGCCTAAACCCCTATAACTAGTCCCCTCCGAGTTGTTTAGTTGATTGAGGCTCTTTTTAGCAAATCGCCATTTAATTTTTACATCCTTTACTGTTATATGGGTGTTTGTTTTGTGAGTCAGCACCTCAGCTAACTCTTTCCCGTCTACCTCCCAGCGAATACGGCCAACTTCTAGCCCCCAACTGTGGGTACGTCTGCAATTACTTCGTGGGGAATGTATACCATTTTAAAATTTTTTAAAATATACTATATATATATGAATAATAATATAACCTAAAAAGAAAAAATAAAGAAGTACTGTACCGTTAAACTAAATATATATATATATATAAAATAAAACACCGATCAACTATTTTTAGTTTCAATTCATTTATATAATATATTAACTTGATTGGGGCCGCAATTATTTTCTTACTAGTACGGCAAGTAATAAGATCTACAACGAGATTCATAGCTTATGTCTAGCAATGAACATAATGTATTTTTTTACTCACATTGCTACGTGAAGTTTACTATGTTTTATGTAATGTCCATCACTTTGGCAACTAGGTATTATGCTATGCTTTAGTTTCATCATTGTTGTCAAGGTAAAGAAGAATTGCACCAGCAAGTGGTCTGAATAGGAATTTTTTTCAATTCACGGCACAGTCTGCCGGTCCGTTGCCCGTGTACGCTGGTATTCGGCGATCATCCGGGTAATCAGTCCGGCCGCATTGAGGCAGAGTACTGACGGCAGATCTGTGATTCGGTGGCCGGGTGGCGCGTGACTGGGTCGTGGCAGGGTTGCTGCATAGATGAACCCCTCGGAGGAGTGTAAGCGGTGTCTCGGGTGCGGCGAGGGCCGCGAATGGCGGGTGGAAGATAGGGCAACTCGATGACCTTCCATTCTCGGTGGTGGTACCGTTCGGTACCGTCGCCTCCCGTCAAAGAAGACTTCCTCGAGGCGGCGCGCCTGTCGGTGGAATTCTTCTTGCATACTCGTTTGCAGCTTGGTGGTGGCCTGCCGCACCGACTGTGGCATGGTAGTCAACAGTGCTGAGACCGTTTGGGCTCGTTGCCCGTTGGCGTGGTGCTGGTTTACTGGTATTCGGGCGGGGCGGGACGGTCACCAGCGCCCGCTCGAGTACGGTGATGGAGGAGAGTCGCTGGCATCGCTGCCTTCCAGGCTCCTTGGCGGTATTGCCGGTTGTCGGGCTCGATGAGCGACAGGGCCGCAAATGCGCGGACTAGCGTCGCTTGTTTCATCAGACTGGTGAGTTGTGGTGATATTGGAAGTTTCGTGCCCCTCTACGGTTGCAGCCGATGATGAGCAGTTCGTGCTGGACGTTTGATCTCGGGACCTCCACCGGGTCATAGGGGGTCCCTCCAGCGGGCTGCCGCGGGCGTTCATCTTGCGGACTGCAAGCAATGAACTTAGTGTGTTTTTTTTTCTCACATTGCTATGTGAAGTTTACTTGTTGTTAGGTAATGTCCGCCACTTTGGCAACTAGATATTATACTACACATTAACACATTGAAGACGGTATGCAGTGAAAAGTTTGTAGCCTGAATTTCTGCATATTTTTTACATTTATTAACAGTATAACATTTGCATAAGTATTAAAGGGTTCTTAACCAAATTTGACTGGCTCGTGTCTTGGTCTAGTACAGGTAATATATCACCTATATGTATATATGCGTTCCTTGATTATATCGACAGTTTCGACGTCGTCGCCGAAAAATAGTGGATGAGTGTGTTCGAAGTCGAAAGAAGTGAAGAAGGATGTTTCCTGTTCCGCTTCGGATGTTAGAGAATTGTCCTCGGTAGGGATCATTGTGTGGACGGGATCAAAAATTTAGGTTTGATGCCTCAGAAAATCAGTGTGATGGGCTTGTAATGTAATATTTTGTTTGTGGATTTTTGGCGACGTAATACTTTATTGGGAGGATTTCTTATGAATCCTTCCAGTTACGGGCACAAGCAAAGTGTATTGGCTTGCCTATGCTGCTCGGCTTCGTAAGCGCCAAGTCTGTCCGTCTCTGAATTTGCCAATAAGTCTCGGCAAGAGACGGTCCCTATAATTTGAGTGGATTGAATGCCTTGTAAGAATTCAGCGACTTAAACGCTATGTTTTGAATTGCTTTTCAGCAATTAGTTTTCTTTATTGAAATGTGCACTATTTATACTTAATTCTACAGGTAAAATTATGCTGACCTAATCACTAATTAATTGGAGCGCCTAGCATCGCATTGCATTTCGTATTGCAATACTCAGCCAGTTGAAGGGCGACATAATTTTTGTTTTTCTTTTTCCAGAAGAATTATGCTGAGTTTGCATAATTCTGTCGCATGGATGCATATGACGATATGCGATCACACTACAATGTATTATATATAAATAAGCAACATATGTATATATATAAATTACTAACATAATTTTCATTTCTAAGAAATATATCTATCGAAGCTGATAAAGAAACATTTGTGCATGTTCCCTAGTGGTTAGAGTGTTGGGAAAGACGTTCATTCCCTGCAAAGCATGACAACAGTTCATTTTTACATTTGTTAAGAAACTCTAGATCACGATTAAAATATCATTCACATGATATTTTTCCTCTACTGCCAAGAAAGGGTACATGATTATCTTCTCCGTTATTAATAAAAGTATTTTCAGCATGTATTGTATTATCATTAATATTCAATTTATTTTCAAAGAAAGAAGATCCTTCATAATGAATAGCATTTGCATCCTGATCGATAAATTCGATATTATTCTCATCATTCTTTTTTGATTTTAAAATTTCAATTTTTATGCCATTTTCATCTTTATTTTCATTTACTTTTATCTTTTTATTATTTTTTGAAGAGGTACTTGCACAAGCTTCTTATTATTTTGCCGCTTCGATGTTTCTTTGATTGTGTTTTTCCTTTTTTTCAATAACATCATCAGATTATGGTTTTGAAGAAAATTCTGGTTTTCTATATCGTCACCTCAGGTTTTTTATATCGTCTCCAGGAGATATCTTTTCACGTAAAGTTACTTCACCAACACGAACATCTTTGTTGTCTAACGTAGATTGCGATATGTTTATATTCTGACGATGTCGTGACCTATCACCATCAATAAGTAAGCCATCTTTAATTTCTAAATAGTGATTTGTATCGACAAGATAAAGTATACCACTTTTGTTAGTCTCTACTTGCAATTCTAATTCCAAATGAAGTAAATTTCCGTCATTTTCGTCGCTAATAGCTAAAAATAAAAGACGGGAATTCACGTCTCCCGTCTTCAATGTGTTATATATCCGTTACAAATATTTTTTGTCAATTTTATTATTTGGTTGGTTGTGCTTTATGTAAATCAAAAGCCCTCGAACTTACTCCGATGGCAAGAAATGCAGGTAGTTTTCATTTACAACAATAGCATAAGTCAAATACGTTCGCGTAAACACATTCCGTTTGTCGTTTATAACAACAATTGGAAGCTATTAAGTTCACATTGTACATGATATACATAATTTGTTCAAAGGAACATTAAAATATGTTCTGAATATTGCATTTTTGTTTACATTTTAACAATAATTTTTTTTCCGAATGAATGATTTGCATTTTTATTTGTCTAAATTTGTATTAAGTCAATTGAAATTTCTTATTATAAACTTTGGTGTACGATACTAATGGAACAAAGCATTTATGTTTCGCGCGTAGTCTGATTTAATGCGACGTCATTCAGACATAGATGAATAAATTTTTGCCAAATTAACTCGAAAGCTCATTTTTATTTCAATTAATTTTTTTTTCTAAATTTCTTCATCACCCGTGGGTCAATCATTTATCCAATTACTTCTACTATCCAGTTACTTTCACTTCTCCCGTTCTTCCTCTCCGTCGTTTCTCACTTATGTTTCTCAAGCCTACCAATTTCACAGTGCCAAATATTCCGTCTCGCCAACCTTTTTCGTCATCGAACTAATCAACCCTATATATTCTACAGGGTTGTATTAGAGAAATAAATGGAATGAAAAATCAAAGGTTACACTGTAGACGACATCCGTCTTTTTCGTTTTCTTGTGTTATTTTGCGTGATGTGAATCTAATTAGCGAGGTGTATTGCTGCTTGCTACGTGTACTGTGTCGACTCTTAGGAGTGCATTGTTACGCCGGCAACATTGTTTGGTGTACACAATGTGCCGTCCACACGCACGAAACGGCTAAATTGGCGTATTTCGCCAATTGTTTATAATGCCACCAGCGAAACATTTTTCTCATTTCTTATAGTGTAGCTGGATGTATAATCAAGCTTATCAGGAAATAAATTACAATTAGAGATAGGGATAAAGAAAACCTTCTTTAAATCAGATGCATTTGCGCCTTTGTTCATCGTATAATGGGGAGAAGGCTTGCCGAACAACTATGAGCCAACACGTTGTCACTATGACCCATTTGGGGGACACCCAAATTCGATAGTGCATCCATTTGCACGTCACTAATAATTGTGTTCGGTGTAGCAACCTTTGAGTTTGCTGATTGTGCATAGACTAATCATCTGAATCCAAAGACAACGTTAAGGATGCTCGAGTTGGCATATGTATCGTAATTGACCTATTGGCACGTTGTGGAACCTTTAAAGGCCGGTTCCCGACTCGAAAAATTTCAATATTCACACGAAGTAAACAACTCATGTTATATACTAACTTTTGCAGTTAAACTGGACCATTTGGCCTAATTCTGGTAATGTCAAAGTATCTGCCGTGCATTTAGGGTACGCCAATTCCCCACAAAGCAAATACGACAAACATCGATCCGAAGATAAATTACAGTTTCCAGAACGGTTTCCATTACGGTTTACGCGTGTTGTATACCATGTCCCAAAAAGACATAAGAACATACCAACACATTTGTAATCATTTGTAAACACATTCTTCCACCGATATGGTAGCGTTCTTGTTCAGTCGTTTCGCTTCCGCTGCAAAAACGGCGTTAAAAGGTGCTCAGGGTTGTCTGACTCTTTTATATAACTAGTATTTATTAATCTCTTTGCTCTTTTCTTATTATTTATTGAAGTCTTCATTTTTTCACTTTATTCTCAATTGTTAGTTTTTCTCTCAAATATACATAAACATGCTAGGAATCGAACTATAACAACGAGAATACAAATGACAGTTATATGATGACATTTTTACCATTGGCTTCGACATGACTACTTTTTAATACTGGCTGACACAAAGTCTAACCTTGTCATTGCCTTTGCTGCCTTTGGACTTTTTCACTTTTTCAAATTAATTTACTTAATTTACTTTATATTGATCGTTTCGTTTTCATAAGCCGCTGGTAATACCCCCACAGTTAATACGAAAGCAATAAAATTCGTTTTTTTGCTAAAAATGTCGTCCTAAATCGAAAAAGTGAAATTTTTTTTTTTTTTTTTGCTAAAAATGTGAGGAGTAATGTCGTCCTAAATCGAAAAAAATGAATTTTTCGTTTTTTGCCAAAAAAGGGAGAGCGGAACGTCGTCCTAAATCGAAAAAAATGAATTTTTCGTTATTCAATTTGTAAGATATCGTGTTGATAACCAGTAAATAAAAGATAAGTTGGAGTTATTCATCGTCGTCATATACACTGTAGAAATAACGACGACCTAGTTCAGGGGTTTCAGCCACTTTTACCCCATATCCATCAACACTGTTGTACCCATTCTAACAAGATTTTATCCTTGTCTGAGTAGCAAGATTGACATCAATAGTCATCGGTCCTGAACTCATTTTCATCGAAGGTTAGAGTGTTGGGTTAAATGTACATCCAGACATGAGAATAGAGTGTTCGTCTCTCAACCCTTAAGTGAATATTGGTACAGCTTGTACAATCTCAGTGTTTCTCTTTTTCAAGGTAATTTTGCTCGTCCCTACTCGAACCTCATTAAGTCGGAATCTGTAACAGTCAAAGAGGACTAATATAGATCCCAATGTTCCCGTATCAGTTCTAGCTGTGTCTGACATTACTAATGGTTTTCTTTTTTTTTTTTTTCCATAATAAATCCTGCAAATGCTGCAGATGTATCATTTTAAGAAGTAGATCATAGAATTGTCTCCATTTGCTGTAGTCTCCATCGAATTTGGGAACAGTTATTTTCGGAAGCGGCAATGAATTTGAAATGGGTGCAGGTTGATGGGCCGGCTTCTTTTGTGTCTTGGATGGGTGTTATCTGAAGTTTGGTTAAAGCTTCAACAACCATTGATTGGAGTTGGCCATGATTGTCCTTGTGCTGAAAAGTTCATATAGGAGACGAAAATAAGCTCGGCCAAGGTATTAATGTTAATGGTACTTTTATTAAAAGATTTCGTGCTTATATACTACGTTTCTACTGCTCAAATGACTGGGAGCAATATGGACAAAATTGCTCAGAAACTATATTGTAAACATAATCTATCGGTAAAAGACCCGTACCGTAAATTAATGCTTGTACTTGTTTTTGAAGAAATACAGAAATACAGGAATGCAGCATGTTTGTCAGCGGAGCCAGTTGCTTTTGTTGTTGGGTTATAATTATAACGATTATGGCTATGATAGATGATATGTACAAAATTATTATTAATGTAGATAGTAGAAGTTTGGTCGTCGAAAGTTTTTACGTCTAACACTTTTTATCTTCATATATCTTATACTTTTCTATTTCTAACCAATATTCCGACGCTGTTTGCCAAGGTAGAGAGGCTGTTTCACTTGCTGTTTAAGAAATGCCAATCTTTTCCTGTTTCTAATGAGTTTTCCTCCTCTGACTTGGTATGTAAGTGGCTTCTGCTTCTTTCTGTTTGTTGAGGCGTTTTTTTTTTTTGGTATTCAGCGATTCTTGGAGCCAATTTGCTCCATTGGATGAGTATTTATCGCATACCTTGTTTATTTATCTATAATACACAACTTAACCAAGTAGTGCCAAAATATCACATGTGTGTGCATGCTGTGTGTGTGGGGTTTAAAATAACCCAATTATTTTATACCGAACTTTGAGCTCGGCGTATCCCCCAGAGTTCTTACAAAAAGATTTATTTTCTTGTGGACGTTTCGAGAAAATGGGTGTGGGTTTTACTTCCTTTTCTTGGCGGAATCAAGAGTCTGTTACTTAGATTGTGTTTCACGCGTAGATTAGTTTTGTTAAGCTTAATCGTAGTAACGCAAGTGATAAAAGTCGATTTTAATCCTCGTAATTCAACAGAATTTAGGTGCAGAGGTCTAAGTGCGAGGCTTTGCGTGTTATATGTGTCTGCGTAGGTATGCACGTGAGACTATGCAGAAGTCGGATTTTTAGACTGTCGACTTCCAATCGTTCTCTTTGTATTTTTATAATCGTTTTAAGTTAGTAGTGAAAGCCCATAACTGACCTTTCGTTTCGTTAGGATAAATTGTCGTCTTATTACTCGTGTAGTGTTTCACAGAAAATAAAGAAAACGTCATAACTTCGTTGTTCATTTTATTAAGTATATATATGTATTTTCAAACCGTTATCTTCATAAACATATATATGTATATCTAACTAGTTTTACTGTTCAACTTGTGAGGATAGCAAATTCCCTTATTCCTGTTGCGAATCTTCCCTTCCCTTTTATGAAATTCGGGGTTACTCCTCCGTCCTACATAAGATGCAATAACACTTACAAAGTGAGAGTGAGACCAAAATGGATTTATGACTTTGTTCCTCGCAATCTAAAGCTTGGCTTTCGTCCATGTTGCTTAAACAATACAATTTGTGAACTGCTTTATGTGTGTGTGTATCTTTCTTAGTACACAGGTTCACATGTATGGTTTTAAGGCATTTTTATTTACGTGTGATTTTCAAACTCCATAAATATGAAACCACTTTCTCAGCATTGTTACCCAAATTTTTAGCTATTGAGATTTGGTTTTGTGATTCATTTTTTTGCTTTTGTTTTTCTATATCAAGCCTTTTCTCGAAAAATCACACTGCTCGGGTGCCACTTGTGAGGTTTAAAATAGCTTTTTTATTTTATACCGAGGTATAAAAGGAGTAAATTATCTAATCCGCCCCCTTTTAGTTAATGTAGAGATATTGATATTGTTTTTTTTTTTATTGAAGGGTAGATAAGTTATTGCTAGCAGATGTATTGAGAACATTCCTTCTCTTACTTGCGCAATAAAGGAGCAGAACATAATTGTTTTTCCAGGTTTTCAAAAGAGAGTTTTGCTTCATAAATATATAAAATCACCCTTTACATAAATAGTTGAAATGTTATTTTCAAAGTTTTTAATATTTAAGATATTTATGGTAGAAAAAATTTTCAATTAATTTTTGCTGTCTTCAAAGCATTCCTTTAATTTGTCTATTTTGAACTAATACTTGTCCTCCGGCGAAGGATCTGCGTTATTTCTTTTTCTTGTATTATTAGGGCCAACAGTATTAAGGTTCAGGAGGGCTCGCAACCCTCAAGAATCGTCTTAGCCTTTCTCGTTCGCCGGTGGACAGCGGAAGGTCCCTTCTGTTAAAACCCGGAACAATTGTCTAAGAGTTAAGAACAATATGTCCGGGAGTTTGGAAGAGAGCAATCTTTCGCTTTTTTACCGCCCGGCAGGCACCACGAGGAGGTGAGAATAGGCACTATTCCGTGACTCTCTCTTTTAAGTGCTACTCGATGTTTGCCATAGTTACTCCCGGTATTGGTTGTTGCCCTTGGTGTTCGAGATAGTTTAGTCTCTTTCTATTCCTTATTATACAAATGCCATTTGTTGATGGCAGAGTCATACAGTTCTACCGTCGATGTGCCCCATCCACCAACAACGCAAATTAAATTATCGTAGGTGCACATGCCAAAAGCAGATCTAGTGTTATGCATTGCTGCTACATAACTCCACCGCTTGCGCTGACCGGATCATATAGTTCTGCCGCGCCCAAAGCGCTGCCACTATATCCACCCAGTGAATAAACCGTATTATTTAAATAAACAACGGAATTCCAGAATCTCTTCTCATTCATATTTCCCATGCAAATGTGTTTCTTGTTGGGAATATCGTATACTTTGTTTTCTTTGAGACCAATTAGTAAGTCGAACGTGCCGCCGGCGAGAAATACGTATCCTTTATTGCGTTGTTCTGTTGCTCCATGTAGTCTTCCAATTTGTCCTCTTCCATTCCTTAACTGATAAGCTAAGGTTTCCATAACAAGTTTAAGGCATTTTAGATCTTCGGTAACTAGAGGTTCAGCAACAATGTGATTTGCCAACGAGATGAACTTTTCTTCCGTCTAGGTCACCTTTGACCCAATTTATCATTGTTGTCAAGGTTAAGATCCTTTAATATTTTCCCGATATCATCTTAACAGAAAATTGTAGCAGCAAGTGATGTGAATAGGACTTTTTGTCGAATAGCACAAATATGAACCACATTGCAAATCGTTTTTGTTGGTAGTAAACTAACTTGTTTTATGTACAATAAGCTGCATATTTGATGGACTGGTACTTCTGAATGTTGCCACAGATACGGTACCATGGACTAACTAACTGTCATTATCTATTTGATAGAACCTGAATTTCCAACATTTGCTTACTTAATTTGTCTTGATTCAGGACCTACTTCAAAAAGAACTATAGTAGGAAATTGTAGGGCTTTTGATCTTATGTCCAATGTGAGCTCCTCACCAAAACCAAGGCATTTTGTGCCAAATTTAGCTTTTAACTTTTCAAAGTCAATCTAAACACCACCATGCATGTCAACTATGTCATTTGGGGTATAACATGATACAACAATATCAAGCATCTGTCCATCTTGTATAATAGATGCAGGTGCTTGCCCTTGAATCATTTGATCTTCAGCGATTTCAATATTAAGATCCTTGGCTGCATTTTGGACTGATTTTAATATCAAGTTCTTTCTTAGCATTGTAAGTCTGTATTATGTACGATATGCGTGTAAGGTATGATATGGTACGCCTTTGTCGACTGATTAAAATTGTGTTTATTAATTTATCAAACTGACTGACTGATTTTCAATAGATCCAGAGCATGAGAAGTTTAAATTAATACTGGTTTGTATCCAGACCAGTCAATTGCAAGTGTTATCTATTTCCAAAGGTGTGAAAAACCCTCTTCCGCAATCACAGAACCTGATCTTTCCAATGTTATATATAATCAGCAGATATTGAATTTATTGTAAAGAATATTTTATTTCCAAAATTAGATGTTATTTCTAATTGTATTTTAATGACCATTTAATACCTATCACTTGTGACTAAAGGCCACTGCGTGCTCCACATATATATATATATATATGTTGTAAAGAAAAATGATTTTTGCTGCAATATCTTGTTGAAAAAGGATTGCTACCCAGCGCTCTTAATAGAGCAACGTGAGGGGTATCTCTAATATATCGTCTTGTACTGCCTGCTCGGCTTCAATGCGCCAAGTCTCTCCGTCTGTATGAATGCCAATAAAACTCGGCAAGAGACGGTCCCTATATTTCTATTTAGAAGGCGGATCGAACGCCTACCGAATTAAACGCTTAAGTATGAGTTGCATAAAACAACTGGTTTTCTTTATTATTTTCACCTGTTTTTATACAAATTTTTACCAATAAAATTAATGCTAGCCTATAAACATAATTATTTTATTTGGGGCGCCTGGCATCGTATTGCATTTCGTAATGTAATACTTAGCCAGTTGAAGTGCGACAAAATTATTGTTTTATTTGTTTCCCACAGAATTATGCAGATTCAGCATAATTCTGCTGAAGTGCTGAAGTCTGCACTTCAAAGTGGATGCATATGTCGATATGCGATCACACTACAATATATATGTATTATTGTCATTGGTTTTTTTGTTTATTGTTTCTTTCTTTTCTTGGTGTCCCGCTCACAAGCTGCCACCTGACTCATCATGTAAGTCCATTCGTAAGACCCGTTGTCTGTACGGTTCGCTGTCCGTTGATTCATTCTTGGTCCATTAGTCCGTATTCTCTGTCCCTTACCCCCACTGCCACGCATACCCACTCATACCCCGTCCCAGCGGTACACGCAACCTGTTCAGCTAAGCATCAGCAGCAACAAACTAACGCTACTAGTCATGTTTTATTAGGCCACCCTGCGTCCCGTTCTCCGCATTTGAGCTTATGTCTCATTTTACAGCCCTGGTGACAACTGAAATCCTTGCGTCCTCTGCGACTTTCAGCCTCTGAATCTCCTCCAGATCACGTGGCTTTCGTTGCATGGTTAATCAATAAGGTTAAGGTTAATTCCATGAATGACTTTGATAGTTCGTTCTATCACTTTTCTTTTTACACCAAATAAACGCTCTCTCTTTTAAGCTATTGATCTCTTTTCCCCGAATATCGAGGGAAAAGAGATCAATAGCAATTTTCCTCGTTTTTTTTGGGGTGGTATATGTGTCAGTTGTTGATTTTTAGCGGCGAGTTGCCGTGCCCTGTATTGTTCGATTGTGATCCTTTTGGGGCCTTCAGATGGCATTTCGTTTGAATTCGGTAGGATCTAACCGTTTTGAAAAAATTTGACGGAATCAGTGGCAGTATCGCCTAAAAAAATTTTGGAAAAATGTAGAAACGGTAGCAAAATCGCTTGCAGGGTCGCCATGTAAGAAGGTTTGCTATTTTATATAATTTCCATGTGCGGATATTTTATTTTTATCGCCACGCAAGGATGTTTTATTTTGAGGTAAAGATTTGTTATCCGTCTGCTCGTCTTCAGACCGCCAAGTCAATCTGCCTCTTATAATGTCAGTCAGATCGGCAGGAAGCAATAGGCGGTTGGAACGCCTTTCGGTTTAAGCGAGTAAGACGCTTTATTGAAAAACGTGTACCATTGATACTTAATTCTACAGGTGATTTTTTGCTAACGTAATCATAATTATTTTAATTAGGGCGCCTAGCATCGTATTGCATTTCATAATGCAATACTCAGCCAGTTGAAGTGCGACACAATTTTTGTTTTTCCTTTTGCTAAAGAATTATGTAAATTCAGCATAATGCATATACCGCGATATGCGATCACACTACAGTATTAAACATTATATGAATTGTGTTTGAAGGCAATAATACCGCTTTGACTATATATTTACTTGATACAATTGATTGGCTAAACATCCGCCTGGCCGCATGATCATATTGTTACGCATGCGGATTCGTAGAGAAGATACACAAACTTAGCGCTCGATAATTTCATTGATGTTGACTCGTTGTTACGTTGCTACTGTTTGTGATTTTGAAAGAGAAATTGCGTTATCGTCTGTAATTCTTTTTTGTACCTTTCTTTTAAAAATATAATAACAGCAATGAATTTTCTTCAGAAACTTTCTTAAGCGAAAAATTATAATAATAATAAATAAGAGTAAGTCTCACCTTGTTTTGATTCTCTTTCTTCTCATTCTTTTGCTTAATCCCAATTCTTAATCTAGCTTAGTCTAGTATTCCTCACTCAGAGACGAAGAACCTGCGAGACCAGAACGAGGGACGACTTTGGCCCACGGGGTATTATGTAAAAGATGTGCGCGAACCTTCTAAGCTAAGTGTAGCATGACGAGTGATTGCATTAAGGACTTTGTTCGTATAGATATTGTGAGGGCTAATTTTGCCCGAACCTGGTGATGACTCTAACTAAATTTCCGATTTCTTCTGGGTTTTCTTTTGCATTAATGAAAACTTGTCTTTTCACGAGTTGTGTTAATATCAGATTTCTTTTATTTCTCCCAGATATTATATCAGTATTCTTCTTCCATTACAATTCACTTTTCCTAAACTAAACCTACCACTATCGTTGTTTTAATCGCACGTCTGTGCTTTTTCTCGTCTCGCGACCGACTCTCCTTAATCTACTTTATTCTAACTTAGCATCCTAACTTAACCTCGGCTTATCCTAACTCACCCAAATTCTAGTTCTCTTATCCCAATTTACCCAAACTTAATTTCTCTTAGCTAACTTAACTCTACCCTAGCCTTAACTCTCTTATCCTACTTAATTTCTACCATTTCTTCCATCAAACAACGAATGGTGTTGGTTTTGCGAAGTTTTTCTTTCTATATCTCTTTTTCGAGTCAACATAAATGTCTACATGTTTGTGTTCATAATTATTAACGTGTGATATGTACACATGTGAATATTTAAATGCATACCCGTCAAGGATAACAGTATAGATGAGACATGTTGGGTTTAGGAATATTACGGGTTTCAAGCGATAGGTGTTCCTTCACCTCTTCAATATGAAATAAATCTCACTTATTTCAAATAGAGTAAGTTTTTCTCTTGTTTATTATTTACGTTAAAGTTTCTTGTTGATAAACAGCATTTTTGTAATCGTCTTCTCTTTGTTCTCTTCCTGATTTGAACAGAATCAGTTGTTGTATAGAACAATGAAACAAACCTTCAACCTTTTCAACGATTTTTCTTAAGGGATACCAGTACAGCGTTGCTTGTTTATACTTCGCTACCTTTCGTGTATCTATAATAATAAGCTATGTAGGTTTTGTTGTAATATTTTTGAGTTTCCCTTTTCAAAAACGGAAACTTATTTGATAGTTTAATGAGAAAAGAGTTAAAGTAGCTGAAGGTGCATTTCTCGAAAAGATGAAAAATAATAATTTTGATGAGTTATTGACCAAATGTTGAAGCGATGTTAAACTGGAATATATAGTCGGCTACAGCTGATCTATAAAAATCTTGACCATATTATGAACTTGTTATATGACTCCCTAAAAGTTTGCTCAATTCGGAAACTCTCCATACTCTCCAGCTAAAAAGTGTTGCTTACCTTGGTCGGTGATTGTTGGTGTTGAAGGTAAGCGAGTTACGCCAAAACGAGAAATGTATTTATCTAAAAAAATGGAGGCTATCGTTGGCGCAGAAATGTTTCTTAAATGGAAAACTTTTGGTCAACGTATAAACCGATTTATTATACTTAATGTAAAGTAGTGTTGTTTAGATTTGATAAATGGACCAACTATCTCTTATATATTTTTCGTTGCGTTCGAGCTTTAAAGAGAACATGGGTTCATGTTCGATTTAATTATCGTGCTTTATTATTGGCATAGAGCTTTTAGGTCCGCAGAAACGACTATTAGCTTGGCGTTTAATAACCATTTTTTACGCGTTGGTTAAGATTCCGAGTATAACCGAAATTGGAAAACGTTATTGCGCATACTTTATGGCCCTTCGTCGGCATTGATCACCCATTTTTGTCTATCACTGGAAAGTGAACGTTGGCTTTTAAATTGAGATCGTGATGAAGAGGGCATATTAGCATGTGTTCGAAACGACCATTCCAGAATGGAGATCTTATTAGTTGCTATTTTTCTTTATTAACAACAAAAAAATCTATTTTTTAAATTTCAAAAATACAGTTTTTGTAGGGGAGTTAGTGCGACATTTCAATTTACACATCTCGCAATATTGGAATATGAAGGAGGTAAAGGCAGTTGGTCTAATAAGTGCACGCTTAAAATAATAAAAGTTATTTATTGTAGTGCATGTAGTTTTTCTATTGAATTTTATATGGCTCCTTATGGGCAAGTAGAATAGTAACTTTTACACTATCATACAATTGTCATACAATTTTACAATCAGTTAAAAACTTGAAATTTTCTATAAATTCACTACACAATATTTTTTAATCGAAACACAAGTACACGAGAAAGGTACTTAATAAAATTGAAAAGAAACCTGTAATGCCCCGACACAAAAAACACTAATTAATTTAGTCATTAATTGTCATTTATTAAATATTAAAAATTTCAAATGTCGTGTAACTAGAAATTTATAAATTTTTTTTCCTAATTGCATTTAATAATTTGATTAAGGAATCTATGTAAAACGTAGTAGAAAGAGAAATTGTTAAGTTTATACTACGCATACCTATCACGACTTACATCAACGGAATGATGTACAAGTACTACGCATGCAAGAAACACATGTACAAGATAAAATATTGCTAATATTGTATTACTTTCACCTCAATATTTGAGTGATAAATTGTCTCACGAAAAGATGACGTTGTAAGACTACTTAATATGCTTTAAGATTATAACAGTTATTTATGTATGTAGCTCTTCAATTCTCCCTTTAATCTTAAGAGAAAGAAACGCAACATTTGTATTTTAAACTTTTCAATAAATGTAACCTGATTTTAGTTGAATAAGAATATTAAATAAGAATAAGAATAAACTGATAGTAAATAAAAAGGTTGTTATACATATAATGAATCAATTTTTGGAAATTTTTATACGTAGATAAGTATGACGAGTCTACTACGTGTCAAGCAACACAAACAATCTTCTTTGGAAATAAAACCGATATATTGGATCACGGCTCCCTACTAAATATCCTACACCACTTCGCTTAATAATACGTTTATTCATTTAACAACTTTTCAAGGTAAGGCTTTATATGGGGTCGAGTGGTCGAAAAAGTGGCCAGATCCGAATCATTTTCAACTAGCGTGTATCCTCGGGCTAAAACATGCGGGTATATCGTATTTCATCAAAAGAACTTTAATAAGCAACAACAAAGACAGACGGACAGACAAACTTAGCAGCAGAATCAGAATGGCTTCCTGAATCGAACAGTATAATAAGAGATGGGATTTTCTCAAGTTCTTCTGGACTTGTTGCTCAAACTTAATATACTTTACACCACGAGTGGTGTAGAGTATAACGGTGGCTGACTGACTTCTCTTTTTATTTACTTTTACAAAAACAAGCCTTTCTCGGTAAATGTTTGCACAACTAACTTAAAGCTACCCTCATCACTGAAAGTGTTTTTAGGGTTAATAAAGCATAGAACGCACTGAGGTATTACACACACACACACATCCACCTATTATCAAAAATAGACATTCATGATGTTTAGCTTCACACAAACACCGCTAAGTGTGTGTACCTCTTGATCAATGTTGCATTCCGTTCGCCTGTGTAATGTCTATGATAAGAATTCGCTTGACCGGAACACTAAAACTACCACCTTTATGTTTAGTGAAAACATTCACAGTTCTTGCATTCAGTCCTTTATTAAAAATAGAGAAAATCGGTGAAAGAACACGCCTTTTGTGCAACAGAAACCAGGAACACCTCCGCTTTTGACGTTTTTCTCTCATTGCTCATAAGCCATGAAAGACATACGATAGCAATTTCAACATACATTTTACAAAAATGGAAGAATTCGACTCAGTTTTACGATATTTGCGAGTTTCATTTTTTTTTTTTTTGTTTTAATCCCTGTTAAGATAAAGATGGCGGACATAAAAAAATCGACAAAATCGGATATCATTTGCTGACTTGCTTTTTTGTTTAATAATTTGAAATAATATAACGGTCGACATAGGAGCTGACATAACAAATACAATGTGAACAGATAGTCGACATACGATTGAAAAGCCTTTTCTAAGTTTGCCTCATGCACTCAGATAGCATGATTGGATAGCATGATCATGGCAAATACTTTATGTATGCGTTAATATTATCATGAAAAATGCGTTAAAATTTTCTTCAATCGGTTTTCCTCTCTCGTGTCTCCCAAACACAGTAAGTATTCATAAGATGATCCACTCAATACCATTCTTGAATTTGTAAAGTAATAAATTGAATAAATAATGTTGCGTAACACATACATAACAATATACGGATAGAGTGGCTGCATTCGATGGCTGATGGGGGACTTGGTTAAGTATATTAGCAATAAGTTGTTGCTCACAGTTTGGAGGTTAATAGTTTTCAAATGTTTTCTTTTTTGTAAATAAAAGAGTTTTTGGTGTTAAGAGCAGGCAGATGGAGAGAGAGATAGGATTTTTTTTTACAAAGTTTGCTATAAAATTACTAGTTTAAGCGGAGTTTGATGGTACGTTATATGTGTTTTACGATTTTATGATATTTTGTACTCTTTGTACTGTTTCTTGTATGCATGGATTCCATGTACAGGTGGTTAATAAGTGATTGTAAAATGACCTTTGCTTAGTTTCTGTATGAAAACAAAAAAAAAAAAACTAATATTTGTATTGTTGCGAATGATGCTGTCGGTCTCGTGGTCTTCTAAAAGAATACTCTGCATTTTATTTATGTATTTTTTTTCTTTCGAGGCCTTCCACGAGCAGGTTTTTGTTTGTTACGCATGCTCTAGTACGCTAATGATGATTAGAGGAGAGCGAAAGACTGACTAGTGTTCTACGTTCGACTTGACGGTAGGAATATCAGAAACGACGAGGAACGCCTATCTTTATTTAGATTATTCTGAGTGCGTTCAGCGCACACTCGACAATGTGTCGTGCGTGTTTGAGTCACTGTCAAAGACCTGTTCCGAAAGACGTTATACCGAATTCCTTAATGCTGTCGAAAAGTATTTTAGCGATCTAACTTTGAATTCCAATGTTAAGCATTGAGACTCGAAAAGAGTTTTCGTGTTGGTTATAAAATCATTTAATAAATTGGTAGATTACTCGTACAAAATATCCAAAGAAGGTCTTGTATTGTGATTTCATTTAAATGTAATTTTGAATTGTGTGTGTAATCCATGAAAGTATGCATCCGGATGCTTTGTAAACCATTATAAATTGATCACTTTGAATGAAATGATCATACAACATAATCGTTCAGCCTCGTGACCAAGTCATTAGACCTTTAACAAAAGGGACTTCCTTAGATAAATGATTGTTGTCTGTCAGTACGCTGACAATGGAGGGAACATGTTGAAAAAACGAAAATATTTTGAACATGATCGCGATTGGGCAGCTAGTGATCAGTCCGTGTATTTTATAAATTTTATATTTTAAAAATTTCTTTAAATATTTGTTATGAGAGGGAGAAATAAATTTCAAGGGATTCTTTCATTAAAAGTGAATTGAAAAAAAAAATGTTTTATTAGAAGCACTGCCCATCGTTAACCGCTAACTTTCATATTCATATGTAATATTTACCGGGCAAATTATGCATATGGAGCCAAAGAGAGCAATCCTTTGGTTGCCTTCGTAAGAAACAAGTCATTATTTGAGAGGCTTCTACATTTCTCCGTAAGTGGTGCTAGTGTGTCCGAGACCAATTTGGCAGAACAAAAGCGAATTGTGCTGAAAATGTTAGATTAGCGTGTTCCCGTCATTGTCAAAATGTAGTATTTTTGTTAAGCTTAGAATAGCTGTTAACGTAGCATAGCTTGGAAAGTGAAGGACGCACAATATGTAAAACAATGCTTCTCCGAAAGGTAAACACAACAAAAATATTCTTTACTTTACCACCGAAATCTGAAATCAATAGTTTCTCTGATCTGATATAGTATGGTTTTTGATGCCTGCGACCTTGTATCTTGTGTATTCATGATAAAACAATGCAAACAAATTATCTTACATAACACGGATAATCCCACTGACGAAGGTTGACTTTTCCATGGTCAACATGACACATGATATGCTATAATATTACGAAGGAAAAGAAACGAGGTTTGACTTTCCGCCGCTTATTCAAGTATTATCCTAAGAATTAAGAACAGTATAGTCCGGTATAGAATATAGTAAAGGCCGATCATTAGATATCCCAGGGCACTTATTTTAATTAATTGTACTCGAAAAATTAATCATTATTTCTATGTAAATCGATAATTTTGATGAAAGCCCTCGTATTGGAGGATACTCCAACGTCAATGTGGTCTAAATTTAGTGAACTTCATTTACTTGTCAGCGATTTTATTATTTTCCACTTGCTTCCGTCACAAGAAACCACAAATTGGGCCTTGTCGCCATACAAGGACTGTTCACAGTCTAAAAAATAGATTTATGTGATCCAAATTCTCCCTTGGTTGATTTACTAAGGACCAATTTTTGTCATAAAATATTAAAAATTCGATATTTTTGGCATATAAAGCCTTATTTCTCATTCGAACTCCGATAGGGCTATGGACCCTCGTGATTCAAATTCGATGAGACTGCTAGGCATGAATTTTAATCCGCAAGTTTTGAAAAGTAAGCCTTTCTACCGTATTACAATATATTTTTTTGCAACGACTTATCGAAATAAGGCGTGTAATGTGT
The DNA here is from genome assembly GCA_000688715.1 of Glossina pallidipes. NCBI lineage: Eukaryota > Metazoa > Arthropoda > Insecta > Diptera > Glossinidae > Glossina > Glossina pallidipes. The sequence goes on from KK499808.1 coordinate 443,471, forward strand.
GCTTTCGACTTAACAATGCATGTTTAATAAAAATGCAGCCCGATATTAGTAAGATTATTGAGTTTGTGCACGAGGAGAGTTGATGCTAGGGGATGGTGTTTTGGGGTCGTTTTTCGGAATCTTCCATAGAAATCATGGGCCCCAGGAGATCACAGACAGGGCAGGTATAGATAGGCCAAGGGACATACGGGACGCCCTGTCTCGAGAAGCTTTGAAAATTTAATTGTAAAGCCAAGCCAGTCATTTTAAAAGCCTTGACGAACCAAATAATTGAGTGATATTTGTTTCTCTAGGTTTTACATTTTCATTCAAAAAAAATAATTGCATTTTTTAATTACAAAAGTACGTAAATTAATTACAACCACAACCTTTCACTATGCTATTGGCAAACTTTGTTAGAACAGCGTTTTCGTTAATATCGTAATGCAATATTTTAATTGAGCTTAGAAGGACGGGTGTGCAACAGGGCTTTGGTAGTGAGGGACGCTTAATATTCATCAGGTTCTGAACGATGGCATGATTGGTCGCATCTGTTTGCATATTCAATGGGAAACTGCACTCTCCAGCGCAGAAATAGGCTTCGTATCGCTTCGGCGCAATAATCCATTCGCCCATATTGAGATCTTCAAAATCAATAACAAAATCGTGGCGTTTACACATCGCCGATTTCCAGTTCGATGGGAGGGCAACGGCAATATTTCTTTTCATTGGAATATTTCGTTTCGTACGTAGCTTTTGGATCTTTTGCAATAATTCCGGACCATTGAAGTAAGCTATAATGAATGGCTGGAAATCAAATGTCTCCTCCTCATCAGAATACGGCATAATTAAGCCCAAATCTTGAGCTGAGATTTCGAGTCCGCCCTTCGTTCTATTTTCTCTTCTAATATTCACAGCAATCTTAAGATCGAGATAATGCTCAGACTTTTGTTTAAGCCACTTATGCAAAGTTTCTGTTATATCAAATTCCAACCAGCCTTTATATGCAATTGTGGTATTTATAGAGCTTAGAATCTTGAACGTTTGATCAAGTGTCTCTTGATATACGAACACCGTAGCCGGTTGCTTACTAAGATTTTGCATAATTTTATCATCATTAGGCTGTTGATATACGCGCAAGACTGAGTGAACTAATTGCAGATCGTTAGAGACTCTATTTGTAGCAAAAACGATATTAAAGTCACCGTTCGTTGTCGTAGAAAATGCTGAATAAAACAAAAAAGGTTTAAAGAGAAATTCTTTTTTAGTTGTAGTGTAATGTGAAAATGGTAGACTTACGTTTACTTGGAAATGTTATTATGGTATTGCATTTTGCGATTTCCATTACATCGAGTTCAGTTAAAAAATTACTACCACGCATAGATCTTTTGGAACGTTTGTTACTTAACCATAAAGAACTTTGTTGAACATTTTCTGTTTCATGTTCTTCCACGATGTTGTAAACTTCTAATAAAAATTTTGCGGCCGAATTTTTTAACGGCATTTGTCGCTTTAAACGTTTAGCACTTTGTCCGATGCCCAGTAATTCACGCATTTCCAATTCCAAAATTGATTTATTAAGAATTTCATCCGAAAATTGCTGAACTTTAAGTGCATCGCACATGATACACAACAGTAACGATAATGTTGCGAATAAAATCATTCCAAAGCGATGAATGGAGCGAACCTTCTCGGATAACTAACAATTTTTAACTAACCGACTACTATTTAGCGAGTAAACGCGTGTGCTTGTGTTTCAAGATCAGCCATTGAAACCTATTACCTGCCGAATTCTTCTGCTTTTCTATTTAATGTTCTTAGGCATTGCTTAGAAATAACTAAAAATTATTGATACCTGCACCTGCATTTCTTCCTGCAATTAACGCTGGAAATTACTATTTATATTTTACACAACCTCTTGCGTAAAGGCATATTAATTTGTTGCAGCCGTATGCGACTCTCCAAGCGAATTGTCTTAGCTCGCCTTCCTACTTAGTTATTTATTAATCCCAACAAACAAAACCCAAATCAGTTTCTGTCGAACTGCAAACTCTCGCAATATATGGCTTTGTTCGTCGTTATATGAAACAATCATCGATACGTAAAAAGGATTATGTTGGTGCACTACTTTTGATGAGACGAATTTTTAGGTGATAGATGAAAAAGAATCTTTTATTTAAGTTTTACATAAATCATTCGCCGTAAGAGATTTATTGTTGAAAATTTGCCCCGCACAGATTTGTTTTTCCGGAAGGCAACCAGATCTCATTTTCGATATTTTATCCTAAATAGAGTATTTAATGGTCGGCCTCTTGTGACTGTAACTATAACCTGGGTACCTGTTTTTATCCCATAGGCATTATGTTGCGCACATAGCATAGAGAGAAAATGAAAATCGGAAGAAAATGACAAGAAAGAGAATTTCGGATAAATGGCAGCGTGTTAGTACAACGATCGACATCATTCTTTTTTTTTTTTTTCTTTTTCTTTCTAATTTTGGCGCTACTGTTCATTAGTTAATTGACTTAAATATCTGGAAAACGTAAGTCTTTTACGTACTTAATCGGATTTTTTGCAATACGGAAAATATGAAAATTCGAAAGCCTAATGTGTGTTTCATCTGCTTGAGCTATCTACATATCAGCTCGCTTGTCTCTGTGGCGTCACTGTTAACTATTGCTTCCCAGGGTTGATACATGGAGTTTGTTTTGAGAGAGCAACTAGAGGTAGTGTCGAATATTTCTTTATCATTCTTTTGAGTTGAGGCTGGAACATCAGTAAAACCCATCTATGTATTAACGGAAGATTTACTTTCTTTCCCAGCGTATTAGCTAATGATAGATTTTGAAAGATTCGACCCAGGCTGTGTAATGTTTCCATTTTCTTGCTTTCTTTTCCCAAGAATAAGATCATACGTAACAACAAGACTGATCTGTTGTATTATATTGAAACTATTTATAGTGCATTTCAAGCTTTTTTTTTACATTTTTAGCAATCGCGAGAAATGTGAGGATAGGGTGGATCGAGTGAGAATTTACGAATGTATTTTATCGTTTCAAACCGAATGACGAACTTAATACATTTTTATCCTTCGATGGTGAATGAGCAAGTATTTCCTTTTGTCCTGAAATGACTAATCCTTTAGTATTACGAGTATGTAATAATCGCTTATTTATTATTATGCCCATGCGGCAGAAGCAAACGATTTCTAGGATACTCGGATAAAATTGCTGAACTATATATAAGTATGTATATGTGTACGTAATGCTTATCTTTAAGCGGAGGTTAAATCCATATTTCAAAATTATGCCTAACAATGAACACAAACCGAAAGGTCGGGTAAAGTCGACCCTATATGCTAATATTAAAAGTTGGATTATTTTGCTAAGGTTTACAATCCATGATCGCTTTTATACATACAGTAGGGGATTTGAGGAATAGATCAACTGTAACAAGAGGATTACAGCTTACGACCTATGTCCTCCTATCCTATGTTCACCTTTTTTCGCTTATCTCCTGTAGAGTAAGTGGACGAAATCTGTAGAAATATAACTCAGTTAAGTGTAAGGCGGCTACACTAGCAGTCCTGCTACGCTGACCGTTGTATGAGCTTTACCTGTAGACAATAAAAATCAATTTTAATTTTATAACAGATGTGACCACTTTTCAAAATGTTACTTTCATTATGTTGTTTTTGTTTTTGTTTTTTTTTTTTTAAATTTTTGGTCAGAAAAAAAAAATTACGCTTTGCCAACGTGCTTGGAATTGAGGATTTTCGGAGTACAGGTAAATAGGTGAATCTTCCAGTGTTGCAGACGCGCAGAGAATAGCTTTACGCGGTAGCTCTCTGAGTGCGTGTATGTCTATGTCGTTACGTGGGAAATGCTCTTTAATTCATTGTTGTTGAAGAGTCGATGAGAAATATTGTGTAAAGATGACCACGGAGCTTATAAACAGTAGCGCGATCACATTGATGGGTATTATTAGTGTGTGGAACTTGCTAAAGGTAAGATTGTGGTTTTAGTGCGAAACTGAAACAATTGTGTTTTAAAGTTGAACGAATTCAAATAAAATCAAATATTCCAGTGGAACGTATAGTAAATAAACTAAAGAACAATGAAAGTCATTTTGTCGAATTTTGTTTTAATCGCTGTGATGATGGCCTTGGGTGTGTGTTTGCCGCAACAGAGAGAGGGTGCCGCTTACACTAATGAGGCTATACGTCAGGCGCAACAGACTCTATTGATACCGAAAGATGCTCAAATACAGAATGTCCAGGAAGGCATTGAGCTCGGCGCGTACGAGCAAATACCTGGGAATCAACGCATTAATCTATTCGAGATTTTAGGCGATCAAGTGCCTTCCGAGGTGATTAACAATTTGCAAGCACAAGTTGATCAAATTGGGAGACATTAAGACGATGTAATGTGTACTTCTCCTTCCCACTCATTTATTCTTTTTTTTTCATTTTTTATTTCAAATTCATATCATTTAGTGATTTAATAATCATTTGTTTTCCTTTTTTTTTTTTTGTTCTTTGTTTTTGTTATTATAAATTAATTTATGTGGTTTAATAAAGTTATTAGAAGATTTGTTATCAAAAAAAACTCCTTTTATTTTTCTTTTTTTTTTTTTTAAGTGTGAAAACTTGTTTAACCTCCCATCCGTCCATGATTACGACAATTCAAGTTTGTTGATCTTCATTATGAAACACTTTCAACTCTCACTTTCTTTGAATTCAATTCCATGCATCATATGCCTTGCGATAGATAGTTTGGTGAGTTATTCATTATATATGTAATCGGTTTTCCTTATGCGTTTGTGCGGTACATTTTGAATTTTGTTTTCGGGTGAAATTTGCTACATGAATATTAATTATCTAATTTTTTTATTTATTTTTTTTAATTATATTTAAATTTACTAAAGAAAAACAATTTGGCCTAAAAATCATGTCTGCGTGTAATGATCATTAGCTTGGCTTTGAATAACTATTGCGTAACAACAAAACTTGAGTTTACAATGTTCCTTAAGTTACATTTGATTTTTGATTTCGCTTAGCGATTTCGTGTATGGTTTGTTCGCATTCACTTACATACAAACCCGTATGTTAGTACAATACCGCCTGTATACAAATGAGGCAGACATCTTTAGAGCATTTTTCTTTTCATTTCTGTTATGTTGAGCGGCGTGTTGTATAGTCAGATGCTCATCTTCATGAATGTAAAGCCACTGCCATGATCTGGTTTTCATTTAATTTTTCCTTGTTTTTGTTTTGGTGTTGTTGTGTTTTTTGTTTTTTTTTGTTTTGAACATCTTTTTAAGTTTTTAATATATTCGTTATTATGCAACATTTGGTGCCAAGTTTTTTTTTTTTACTAATTTGGTGTTTTTCTCTTTTTTTATGTTATAACTGCCTAATGAAGTGTGTTTCCCAAAAGTACGTATTGAAATAGGCTTCAGCTTCCAGCATGTAAACGGCATTTATGTTCAAATTTCGATCTCTTTGGAATACAGAATGCAATATGAATCGATCCAGAAGACAATGAAATTGGATGGTACCAATAGTCACTGACCGTGGCCTAGTCTCCCATGTTTGGATAAAATTGGGAAGTAATGTCATTACCTATATAAGTTGCGCATCACTGTTTCTGGCGGTAATAGACTTTCATGTAAGCCATCGTTTTACAGACTTAGGCAAGTTTTACCTAGTAACACTGAAGCCACCAACGATTTGCGTATACCTATTTCTATTAAAAGGAGTCATTTCGATCCCCTGTTTTTATCGACTTGCCTCGGTCGTAGAAACCAACTTGGGAGACTAGATTTTGGTAAAAACATTACTTGATTGATGAAAAATAAAATTACAAAAGTGAGAAAATTTTTAAATGAAAGCCGTTATATAGTAGGATATTGAAAAAGACCATCCAAATCAAGCATAGTAAATTTATCGTTCCTTCTTGAAGCATCTGTGGCCAGCAAAATTACGATCAAAAGGCAAAATACAGCACAATTTTACATATTAGGCTTAAAAGTTAAGATCACTACTCAGGTCGGAGAAAGAAACCAGGAAAAGGTCGTAAATATTAATATGAATTCGGTAATAAGTAGAGAGCGACAGAAGGTAGCGATTTTAAGTTTAAATCGATTTAGTTCAAAACGCTATGAATTAAATTCATTTATATGTACCACGGACATATATATAAATAAATATTTATATATTGAATAAGCAAAATAAGTAAGAAAATTTCATTTGACTGTGAGCGAGTCTTTTACATTTGTACGTTTAAAAGGCGTTTGGTGCTCGACAGTAAGTACGCTTATGATCTACTATTAAGCGAATATCGTGATAAAAATGAACCTACGTCATCTTGCCCGTTTTCCTCGACTATCGTGATCTATTATTATAAAAAGAATCCGCATAAAAATTCTCTGCCCTGAGTTTGAACGGGGTTCATTTTCAGTTACTGTACGCACGTACACTTAACTAAGTTATGTGAAAATTTTAAATTGAAAATTAACTTGATCTTCCTTTGTTCTAGCAGCTAAAAGTCTTATTTATTCCTCTCATAGTTTTCTCCAATCTAACGCATTTGCGATTATTTTGAATACTTGCTCATATTTGTTTATGCAGAATATGCGAAAAAACGGAGACGAAATATCCAGAGCTGTTCCAAACTTTTTACTCAAAATTGAGATCAATCAATGACAGCAAAACAGTCGTTTGTATGCTTGCTCTTGCATTCTTCTCATTTTTTATATGGGGACAGATTCTCTTAACAGGACGTCGCCTTCTCTCAAACGTTTACAAAATGAAAGCATATACTGTGTTTTTAAGTGAATATGCGCTATAGTGGATATATATATAAGTATGTATGAAAAAGACCAAGTGCTAGGTATGTATGTAGTAAATATAATTTGTTTTGCTTTCGTCGTTTGTCCCACATTGAGAAATTCTAAATTTTATGTTTTCCAATAGTGAAAATTTTCATATCAAGAAAAATGGAGAAATTTTTTATTATTGAAATAAAGTATATTGTAGAAGTGATCTACCTACCTTTACTTTACTTACTACGATGAAAGGATAAAAAATCGTATTATCTATCTACCTACTGTTTTTTACATACATAAACACTTTCTATGCACGCCATAGTGCGGAATGGTATACGCTTTCGTTCTGCAAACGTTTGAAAGTGTGATTATCATGTGAGATCAAGAAATAGTTAACAGAACCTTTCTTACAGCGTTATTATCGTTATTAATAACAGAACCATCTTATTATATGCTTCTACTTACGACGTCGCATCAAAAAACTTTTAACAAGACCTTTGCCCAGGCAATCAATGAGAATAAAAGAGCAAGCAATCAAATGGCTGCTAGTTAACAGCGTGACTACTGTTATTGAACATAGCTTATTAAATATGGCTTGAATTTTGAAGAAACTGTTGGACCATCTTCCAGTTTATTTGACTATGATTTAGCAAACTCCGACGTAACCCCAATTAAAACAAAATAATGCAATTAAAGTTTTTAATTAATTATCGTAACACGTATGGATAACTATTTATTTCATTTGGAATTTTATTTGCTAACATCTTAACATACAGTTTTTTTTCTTTTTTTCTTTTTTTTGATTAAACAGAATTTGTTTTTTCTAAAGAAAAAAAAAAAAAAAGAACTTATTATATAAATTAGGAAAAAAAAAAAAATTAATTACTATAAAATGGGAATTAATGATCGTTTGTAATGCAAACAATAGATGATGTACTTATATAAATGTATAATACGCGTAATATTCATAAATCAAAAATTACTTAAATTAAATATAAATAAAAAATAAAATCTAAAATAAATAGAATAAAATTGACTCGTCTACGTGTGATGAAAAATAAAAATTTAAATTAAATAAATCGTGTTTAAAGAATAATAATAAAACTTTTTATTTTTTATTCAGTCTATATTAAAAAAAAAAAAAAGAAAAAAAAAATAAAAATTAAAAATAAAATAAACAGCTCTAATAAAATTCGTTATTTTGAACTAAATTGTAAAAAAAAAAAAAAATTCGATTTTCTTTTTTTTTTTTTTATATATATATATAATATTAAATTATAAGTGAAATATAAAAGCAACAGAAAATAGAAAACAGAATTCATTTAAAAAGAAAGAAAAGATGGCGAACGGTTTATAAGTAATGAACGCGAACGCGAACGCGAACGCGATGTCCACAAATGAGTTAAAAATTATCAAAATTTCTTTCAAATATAAGAAGAGCTGCTGCTCTTAAGCACTTTTCACAAATATTTAATAAAGCTTCGTTTACTTTTTTGAAATATATTCCTTACAGTTCTTCTTCACTTTTAAATATTTAATGAAGTGGTTGCTACTGCTTTTACATTTTTTTTTTTTTTTTTTTTTTCTTTTAAATTTGTGTTTTTTGATACGCTTTACGTCTTGGCCGCGTAATTTAATAAAAGTGTTAGTTCTAATGCATAATATTGGTAACTATCATCAAGACTATTGCCCTTTCGTATCCTATTGCAACGTAAACACTAAGGAGGGGTAAAAACTTGTTAGAAATGCTTTAAATTCACTTTCGATTATCGATCGCTAGTACACGTAAAGTCTTCATTGGCGAAGACGTGTAGGTATATGTGGAATGGATGAAGCACACATGTATTGTCAAAGTCGAGGAGGATAAAGATTGCTATGATTGCCTGAATGATTGGTGTGAAGAGTTTTTGTAATTTATTCTCTTATTTTAGAGTTTTCTACTTATTCCAACATAGTTGTGTTATTACATTCGATACTACCGATTTAATATGATTTTGTCTTGCGACATTTATCTATATGTATATGTTAAAAGCAGAGAATATGTTAATAAAATAAAAAAAAAAAAAAAACGAGTAGAAAATGTAGTCATGCTGCTTGCCGTACAATCTGCAGCAAATGGTTGCGGTGACGCCTTTTTTTAATTTATTTCAAAAATAATTTGTTTTAAAATTAATTAATTTTCTCATTTTCTATTCATATAAAAAAAAAATTGCTAAAGAACTTCCTTTTCTTTAGGCTGTTATAGTGGTCTACCCCCTTAGTGTTGTTGAAGCGAATTCGAAATTTCTCTGAAAGGTTGGGCTGTACACCAAACTTTAAGCGTACGGCTATAGGCTATAGGCGCTCAAACACGCATAGGAATCGTAGACTGTTGTTTTGGCCACGTCGTGAATTAATCGGAAGGACTAATACTCCCATAGAGAAGATTAGTAATGAAATTCATATACGTTCAACTCGTTTTTTTTACACGATATTCTTTTACCCGATTTTGAAGTAACACGGTTCTTCAATAAGAACAAGTACACTTTTTTGCATGAATTTCGTTTTTCTAGCGGAAATACTCAGAAAATTATTTTTCAAGTCTAATTTTGACAATGGCTTACAGAAACTTATAGAATGGAACTACCGCGATCAGAAGGCGGACGGATTATACCCATCTACGTATTAGTGGCTTCGTTTATTTGAACTTATTGATGAGAATTGATTTTTATTCTCAATTTCAGTTTAAATCTTTATGTGCTGTACCTATGGACAGAATTCTCACAGTGCATTAATATTAATTTTTTTTGTAATAAAAATGAATTATTTTTGATTGATACATATGTAATATGGAATTCGTTACTTTTTTACACGAATTTTTTTCCACGGTACTCTAAAGAACATATGAATCGTGTAAAAAACGAGTTGGATGTATATTTTACATGATTTCTAACAAGCGCTTCTACAGTGTAAAAAAAAAGAGTTGGCTTGATATTTACTTTGACAAGTTATATGAAGAGTCTTTTACATAGTTTTCTTTGCACGATTTTCTATGGAACGTATCGTTTGCACGGTTTCCTACGGAACGTATTTACCGCGTGAAAGAAGAGCTTGAAGAGGTTTTTACGCAATATTCGTTGACGGCTTTCCTACAGAACGTATTTACCATGTACAAATAGTGCACACTTTCCATAACTACGATATAAGTTAAAGACTTTCTTACATCATTTTTTTGCATGGTTTTCTAAGAAACGTATCTACCGTGTCAATAAGGTGTTACATAAGTTCGTTAAAATACTTCAAAATCATATTCATAAGAACTTGCCTTTTCTCGAATATGTCTTTACTGCTTGCTATCTACATTTTGTTTGACACAATTGAAGGTAACTACCTTCTTAGTGGAATCGACAGTCTTGCATACATATGATCATCATGACTGATAATAATTTGATCAATTATTAGGAAAATTTCCGCTTGATAGGTTTATCTATCTAAGTACATAAACTAATGTCTTCGCGAAAAGCTTGGTAGTAAGCCTGACTCATCAATTGTTAGTCTGTCTCTTAGAGTCTTAGAAAAATGGCTATCCACTTTAATATTATGCAAGATACGTAACTTCATGAAGATATCAAGACATGAAATGGGAACTCGATTAGAGAGAGAGAGAGACAAAGAGAGGGACAAAAGGAGAAAGAGAGAGAGGGACAAAAAGAGAGAGGGACAAAAGGAGAAAGAGAGAGAGGGACAAAAAGAGAAAGGGACAAAAAGAGAAAGAGAGAGAGGAAGGGAGAGAGAGGGACAAAGAGAAAGAGAGAGAGGAAGGGAGAGAGAGGGACAAAAAGAGAAAGAGAGAGAGGAAGGGAGAGAGAGGAAGGGAGAGAGAGGGACAAAAAGAGAAAGAGAGAGAGGAAGGGAGAGAGAGGCACTAAAAGGGAAAGAGAGAGAGGAAGGGAGAGAGAGGCACTAAAAGGGAAAGAGAGAGAGGAAGGGAGAGAGAGGCACTAAAAGGGAAAGAGAGAGAGGAA
>KK499808.1:454334-618977 GCA_000688715.1 Glossina pallidipes
AGAGAGAGGAAGGGAGAGAGAGGAAGGGAGAGAGAGGAAGGGAGAGAGAGGAAGGGAGAGAGAGGAAGGGAGAGAGAGGAAGGGAGAGAGAGGAACTAAAAGGGAAAGAGAGAGAGGAAGGGAGAGAGAGGCACTAAAAGGGAAAGAGAGAGAGGAAGGGAGAGAGGGGCACTAAAAGGGAAAGAGAGAGGAAGGGAGAGAGAGGGACAAAAAGAGAAAGAGAGAGAGGAGAGAGAGAAAGAAGAAAGAGAAAGAGAGAGACAGAGAAGCTACAAAGAAGCAACTGTAATAGGAAATAAACACGAAGGTTGTTTTTTAAAAACGACAATATCAGCTCATTTTGGGACATCTTGTATATATGTAATTAGGGATGGTTAGATAAATATTTGAAAAATTAGTTAATGAGGAAAATTTGCGACTAAAATAATAATCAAAAAGAATTCATTTAGAAACTCGTGGCACATTAGGGCACAATGCTATTATTAATTATTTAATATAATCGAGTTCTTTTAAAAAGAAACTATAAAATGAAAGAAAAAAATAATAAATTTATTATTAATTTAAAGAAAAATTATTGCATTTATCGAGCCCAGCATAATTATATCATATTTTCTGTCATGTTTTTAATTAAACTCCTTCCGACTTACAGACCCTTTTAACTCTTACTATCTTCGATTAAAATTTATCTTATACTCTATTGCAACAATAACTTTTATGGATTGCGCTGTAGAGCGTAGTTTCAAACCGTTTAAAATGAAATGTGTTCGCCGCCAAGCATAATCGTTAATTAGCTCCAGACCCGTTTCTGAGGTCACAACGGGAACGACAAATGTTCGGGCAGCTTCGCAGCATGATCTTCAGCAGCTACTTCATTTGTTGGTGAAGTAGCCGAAGACGCATCATGCTGTGTGCCCGAACATTTGGCGTTCCCGTTGCGATCTCAGAAACCGGTCTGGAGTTAATTAACGATTATGCTCGCGCGAATACATTTCATTTTAAAAGATTTTGAAACGGCTCTCTATAGCGTAATACATAGAAGCAAGCAATGGTAAGTCCTTTGCCCTTATTCTCTTAGTCTATTATCTAAGTGTTGCTCAGTTTCGCTTGCTTTCCTCAATTAACCATTTGCTTGTCTTTTACACTTATTGTATATGTATGTCTATATGTATGTATGTATGTGTGTATAGACTCATATACATATACATATGTTTGTGAGCATTTTGCTAAAAATTATAATTTTTTTCATTTTAATTTAAGTTTATAGTCTACGAAGGAAAAAAACAAAGGATTTCATAAAACATTTGCTTTGTCCCTTTTGCCTTTCTATCTAGAAAAACCCAAAATGTATTTACAACATAGAAAGAAGGAGAAAGAGAGAGAGAGAAAAATAAAGACCGAGAGAGATAGAGAGAGAGAGAGAGGTGTAGAAGCAGAGTAAAAGCTTACTTTAACTTAACGATTAGTATTCGCATGGATAGGATTGACTTTTGCTGATAAAATATTATTCTTTGGAGAAATATCCGGTGTAATTAATGTATCCTCATTACTTTCTTCCAATTTTATACTCTCAGCATCTAGCTTGGGATCAATATGTAGTTCGGAGTTACCATCTCCGGAAGCATTATCCCCTTCGTCAATATCTGTTGTTGATTTTTTTGGTTTTGCTGTGGTTGGTTCCCTTTCTTTTTTCGATTCGATTTTCAATTCTCCCGAACCTGAACCATTATCTGATATGATTAGATCTTTCCTTGATTCCACAACGCTTTTCTCGTCTACGTTTATTTTCTTTTGCTCGATAGTTGGGAAATTTGTGTTATTCGCAATGGCTGTTTCTTCAGATAAATCTTCGCCGGAATAAATTAATTGTATTTTAACCTCAGATTTTCTTTTCTCATAAGAATCTGCTGCCGGTTTGATATGCAAATTTTCACCACTACCTTCCGTAGTTGTCGTTGAAAAGGAGGCGGCTGAGGTGGGAGAATGAGAAAAGGTTGAAGAAGAGGAAATTGAAGACGATAAATTCAGTAGTTCATCAGCCAACATGCCGCTACCGCTGCCGTAGTGTGTCTCATCCAAATTTTTAGTGCTCTTACCGGCAACGCTACTTGATCCGACTATGCTTCGCGGTTCATCTGCTGTATCATCGCTATCGGAAAGTTGGAAATTAATATCTCTCAAGCTGAAATCGTCTTCCGGTAATGACGGATAAGCAGGATTGGCTTCCGGTATGGCGGCTTCATCGTCTTCTAAATGATGTTGCATAGCAACTTCAGTAGTGCTAGAAGTTTTATGCGAATCGCTGCCGTCTACTAAAGGGATCATTTTATCGTTAACTACCGGCTGTTTCGGTTTTTCGTTGCCATCAAGTGTAGGCGAAGTATGTAATACAGAAGATGAGAGTTTATTACTTTCCAATTCTTCCAATTTTTCTTTCATAGGATAATCTAAGAATATGACATATAATTAATTCATTCATTTTTTTTTGTTATTTGCATTTGAAAATCTCACTTACTTCCCCCTACTGTCGATTCTTTCATGTTCAATTGCATTTCAGTGGTACTCGTTGTTTTAGATCCATCGGTAGTTAAAATGATATGATAAATATTATCGCTACCGGCCGTATCTGTATCTAAATCATCTGAATGCCCGCCGCCATTGCTGCTTATTCCACTATCAGGATTATCTTGATCATTGTGATTATCATTGTAAATCATTTCCGTATTAACGAGTTCTTCGCTAGTACCACCGCCTTGTGCTTTCGTATCGACCAAAACGCTTTCGGTACTCACTAAATATTCTCTTTTAATGTTTATTTTTGTTGGATCTTCAGATAAGCTTGGATTACCGTAATTCCATGCTGCAAAAACAAATAAGAAAAAATTTATATCAAATTTGTGATGGTTGGTTGCTTTTGCTATTCGCGAGCATGTCTGCAGCGTTGGTTGGGGCAATGAATTCTTTACGATTATTCATTTAAAGGGAAGTGGAAGATCTACTGTGTGAAAAAGTTTGAAAAGCAATGTAAAGGCATCGAAAAACTTCGCTTGGCTTGCGAAGGAATGTATAAGTGGGGGAAAAAAAGAAAATGCGAAACACTTACTTAACAATTCTGCACTGCTTTCTTGAGAATTCGATGTGGAACTTATTTTCGCTGCCGCCTGTTCTGTGGAACTGTAAGCGACCGATGCGGCTAATTTCAGACTTTCACCGCTACTAAAACTGCTGCTGCCACCATTTAACTGTAAAGTAAGCTTTTCGTTGCTTTGACTGTTGTCTACACTTAATGCTGTTAGCTTTGTTAAGCTTTCTTGTCCATGATGATGATGATGATGATTATTATTTTTGTTGTTGTTGTTGTTGCCGTTGCTGTTGCTGTTTGTTGAGGAGGCATCATTTGAACTTGCTGTTGGCGCTGTTGTCGTAAGCTTTATTATAGCCGACATTGGTGAATTTGTAATTGGAGCTGGGGTTGTTGTCGTTGTTGTGCTGGTTGTTGTGGTTGTCGTTATAGACGGTTTAAGCATTTGATGTACGGGTGCTTTATAATAACAAGAAGAACATTTGTATTCAAATTATTTATTTATTCATTCGTACTTTTATTCATTAAAATAAATTTTAATGTTGAACAGAAATACTTCCCGTTGTTTTAAATATTTAGGCAAAGATTTAAGGAACTGTAGTGTTCCTTGTGAGCAGAGAGGATGTCTTATACATATGTAAATTTTATTATAGCGCATATTGGTGGGTTAGTTTGTGATTGAGGTGATGGTCGTTGTTGTGTAGATGGTTTTAGCAATCGATGTCTGAGCATAATTTCTTTTGCTTATATTTCAGGGCACAATAGATGTTTATCGAGTCAAAATGAATGTTATGGCAAAGTGATTTTGATTATATCCTAGAAAATTTGCTGAATTTTGAGATCAATTTCTTTGAAACTAAGCTTTGCAATTGCATTGCGATTTGAACAAATAGTCCAACAGAGATAGGTCTTAAAAGAAGTTGTTTTAAAGATAAAGGAAATTAAAAAATCACTAAATATTTTATGTTTGTTAACATTGTCTGTGACTGAAGGCGTAACCTTTTCGGCACGAACGAATTTAATTGCATTTTAGGTATCAGTGTTCAAGCTCAATGAATGAATGAATTGAGAAGTAATCACCCAGAATATTTCTGGATAACAATCCTTTGGAAGACTTCTAGTAATGAAATGATTACTAAATGTAAATTTTATATTTTGGTAATAAATTGATTCTCATAACTAAAACATGAATTTTCAATTGAATTTGTGGGTATGTGATGTTGAATGATATACAAGTTTAAAGCGTAAAAAAAGCATTAACACAGGGATTCAGACTCGGAATATATTTATTTGCACAATATACAACAAGGAAAGAATTTTTATTCTTTATTTTATTTGCAAGGAAACGCGGGCCGATCATTTCATCTTCAGTCAGTCATTTGACGCACTCTATATAGAAATCGGATAAAGAATTGAACAAAAAGGATCTACAATTCATACAAAATTGGCATTTTTAACTTGGCCTGACTTTCGTACACAGTTTTTGTTCACGGTCACCATGATTACTTGCGTTTAGAAACAAAAAACTTCTTGCGCACACACAGTGCAGGAAAGACATCACCAATATATTAAAATAAAATTCCTGAGTGATAAAGAGAAAGATTCGCTAATACACTATATATAAAATATGAACTTACGATAATCGGTAATACGTATTTCAATTGGTTTAGTGATCTCTTTGATAGTAATTTTCGGATTTAAAACAGCAGGCGATTGCACCTCAGGTCTAGCAGTTGTTGAGCTCATGGCAAACGTTTTATTCGCTGCAGATTCCGATGTGACGACTGCAAATAGGAAACGAAAAGAAAAATTATTATATCCATCTCTAGATAACACATTTCGATTTTTACACTCAATTCTCTATATAAACTCGTGATATGAAGAAAATTTCATATTTTTCCCATTTCTTGACAAAACGGCTTTTATTGAATGGGGATTGATTGTAAAAATTTCTCTATCGAATCGATCAATTCAATAGGTTTCCTTGCTGGTTTAAAAATTTCATCAAAATATTTCAAAAAGTGCAACGCGGATGTTGAACATTAGAATATATGCAGATATTAGCCAGTCGAACAAGCGCAAAGGATTAATTTAGATCAATTCAAAGATGTGGATCTTCGACATAAATTTAAAAGACCCTGTACTGTATGTGTAGTGGCATAGGGTATAAAAATTCCTCCTCCCTTTCAAGGAAAGCGTTCTTACAAAATGTACGCCTTTATGTAGGAATAAAGTCTTACTGTTTTATGATGAGAGTTGCGTCTAAAATCGTGATCTGGCATCTGAGTGTGCTGCACTAAGCTTGGATCACATAAGCGGATCTTCCGGATCCCTTTCCCTAATGTGTAAAGATGTTACTTAATATTGTCAAAAACGTATCAATTCTGTCACTTTTGTGTAACGAAATTTAAAAGTCGTTGCATTCTTCGTAACACCATGTAACAAAACTGTATCGGCCCTACGTTAAGGAAGAGACACTTTTTAGCGTAATGAGTTGTAAATACATATATATAGGGCCACGAGATGTATAAGCAGCTAGTTCGGCAGTAATGTGGGAGTTCATTTTGTATTCAGTAAACACTCCGCAGATGGTTATTCTCAAGAAATACACGCGCAGAAACTTTTATGGAGACAGACGGACTATATTCTTACGACGAGCTTATACTATACACCCTGGGCTATTCGACACTCTGCCGTACCTACGGCCTCGTTCGGCACACCATTTTTCTTGGGAGACCTTTTTCACAAGAGAAGTAAGCTCTAAGTTCACCGCAGGTGTGGTAACTTTAACAAATTTGGATCAAGTCGGTTCATGTCATTTTATAAATTTGTCAGAAGATTTACAAAAATTTTTTTTCGCTTCGAGTGGAAACTTAGATAATCACAGTCTTAAGCTAAGGTATGTATTACGTGTCGATGGGAACGTTTTATTTCTACTTCTACGAATTTTGTTTTACTATATTTATCGCTACCGATCATTTTTGGATTGCCCAGGGATATATTCATACGAAACCTTAAATGGCGGCTAAAATTTTCATACTTGCAAGCTTTCACCTATCAAAGCTTATGAGCTGATGAGAAGATGAGAATTTTACGTCCATGAGGAAAAATTCTCTGAAATTTGTGGGTAAATAAATTAAAGCACAGGCATTGCATTTAAAAGAAATAATAGGCAAAGCAAAAATGCCCATTACTTCGTATTGTTTGACTACGCAACGTCATGTCTACGAAATTTCTGAATACAATCTATACGAAGTGCTTCAATGATTCCATAATTCTTTCCACACAATTCTTAACAGATTAAATAATCCCTCTCACCTGGACAATTATCGTATTCCGGGCAACAGACTCCCGATATATATTTAGGGCTACAATCATCGCGATGAAAACATGTTACCGGACTGCATAGTATCTCGCCAGCTGTTATTAAAGCAAACAAATAAATGATGAAAAAAAACAAAAAAAAAAATATTATAAAACTTTACTAACTTTTCATGGCCATACAACAAGAATAACAAATAACACAATAATAAACATTTACCTTGACAGTAGCAAACAGTGCAAGGAGTCTCCGGATCTACTAACTTATCGCCATTTGAATATGTTTTTCCATCCTTTTCACAATCTACCGTTGAAAGTGGAACAGAAAAAAAAAAAACAAGAAGAAGTAAACAAAATTTAAATAAATTAAAAAAAAAAGTTTTGTTTATGCAAAAAATTAAAAGAGAGAAATTTAAACTTTATTTGCATTGAAATAAACGTTTACCATATAAAAACTGATAAAAACCAATTCATCATTGGCCAGGTGAGCGTAGCGTATACGCACGTACATTACTCGTTTATAGATATCCATGTAAACATTTGTATGTGAATAAAACTCACCGCATTTGTAATCAGGACAACAGTATCCTGTTTTTTGTATGGCACGACAACCGGCTTGCTTCTCACAGAAAACAGTTGTCTCCGGCACGTATTCACCGTCCAATAGACATTGGCCTATAAAGCGAAATGAACGTGAAAGTGTTAAAAATATTGCGGTAATATGCGATAAAAGTGTTGGTTAGTCGTTCATTTGTCCGTTTGGTTAGTTGGTCGATTGGTTGGTTGCTTGCTTGCTTGCTTGGTTCGTTAATAAATACACAATACTTTATGCTAAGATAACGAACGCAAGGCACTTTTAAAGAGACAACATTTGCCAAATAAAACAAAACAAAAAGACAAAAAAAAAAAAAGTTCCTTTTTCTCTGATAAGAATGAATTAATGTTTTTTGATACCTTGTGGCTGGTCTAAGGTAATTTCAGTGGAGGAGGAGCTCGTGACACCGCCTGTGTCCTTGACATTCTCCTTAGCTTGCAGTAGACTAGTAGTTATGGCAGCTACATCGCGTAATGCTCGATGCAATAATTGTGTGCCCCTCATATCATCATCGTTCGAATGGAACGCCAAACTAACAGCCGGTACTGTAAACAAAAGTGAAAAACAAAAACAAAGGGAAGGTTTTGAAAAATTAGTTCACTGTTTTTTTTTTTTTTTTGTTTTCTAAGGATAAAAATTTGAAAACTCTAAGCCAAGTTAAAAAAGAAGGAAAAAAACAACGCGCAATTCACAAAACACATACAGTTTCAACATGATTCGTTTTAGAGAGGTGACCCGTTTACAATGTCAACAAAACTTTAAATTAGTTTCTACATGAAGTTTTTACACTCGTAGTTGTTGTTTTTTATTAATTTCATTATACACATGTACGCATTCAATGCATACGCACGCACTCGCATTCGTTCTAGAACTCATAGAATTTTCGTTTTTTGTCTCTTTCTTTATACCATATGAGATCTCGGGCGAAGTTTCTTTTTACTCATGCATTTAGTTTTACCTTTGGTCATAAAGCATTTTTATACCCATCACCGAAAGATGACGGGTATATTCATTTTGTCAAAACGCTTGCAAAGCTCAGAAGGAAGCATCACAGACCCCGCAAATGACCATCAACTCCTCTATGGATTTAAGCATGTTCGTCTGTCCGTCTGTCTGGTTGCGCAACATCCTTCCGTTAACGAAAATAAAGACATCGCCTACAAATTGTGTAATGTAAAAAAATTCGGAACTAACCTCAACTTTTCAATGGACACGTCCACGACGCTCAAATGGCTCTATAACAAAAACTTATATTTTGAACGTAGATGGAATCAACTGCGCCCAATCCATATTATACCAGCCTCAGAATTTTATTCTTTTACTACTTTTGCCTGGTTTTGGGGGTAAGCGGTGATGAGTATAAACGTTTCGGTTCCGGGCGAATTTAATTTTCTTACTTGTTTTTTGCTTTTTTATTTTTCAATAGCACTTTATCTCTTCAAAAAAATAAACTATTTCTAGGAAGTCCACGGAGGATGTGTTTTATTTTTTGCAAGTTTACACAAATTTTGTACACGAATTTTTTAAAAACTTTTCTTAAAACATCTATATCTTACGTGTATGTAAAAGGTAATGATGAATAAAATTACATTAAATACGCCATTGAATTTTTTCATATGCAACGCCTGCTTCGTTTTGCTTTTTCTTAATGAATTTAAGCACAGTTGAAAAACGTTATTCGGGTAGTGAAAATGACAAAATAAGTCTGTTAGCGAAACGCATCTCATATGAGCAATTTTTTTATACCCTACATCAGTTATAATGCAAGGACATATTAAGCTTGTGCGGATGTACGCAACAGTCAGAAGGACTTCAGATAGATACATCTTTTATTATACCGATTGATTCGATCTAAGTTTGTCCGTCCGTCTGTCCGCCTTCTTGTGTCACAGGCGTAATGTTGCGCCTACATGTTTTGGCGCAAGGACGAACACTATTGAAATTCGTTCGGATCGGAAATCTTTTTCAACCAATTCTCATA
The DNA here is from genome assembly GCA_000688715.1 of Glossina pallidipes. Classification (NCBI taxonomy): domain Eukaryota; kingdom Metazoa; phylum Arthropoda; class Insecta; order Diptera; family Glossinidae; genus Glossina; species Glossina pallidipes. The sequence continues at coordinate 463,311 of KK499808.1, forward strand.
TAACAAAGTGAAAAGTTGTGATTTAATTAACTGTATTAACTCGTATAGGGTACTTAATGGTGGGCTCTGTCTCGCTATAATGCTTTTACTTGTTTCAGTTTATAGACTTCCTATGGATGTGTGCTTCATTTCAAAATAACTTGCCTTTTTTCTGGATTTCTGACCCTTTGCTGGATAATCAGACAAGGTCTTTGCCCCTTGAAAGTAATTTTCGTTAGTACTTGTTGAGAGTTCTATATTAATATACGAAGAATTATTGGTTATAGTATTTTTGTTTGTTGCCGGCGTAATTTCTGGCTAATCACAACTTTTTTTTTTAAACTTGAATCGCGGAAAACACTTACCTCCCTGTCCGTATATAGGTCATATAGAACGTTACTGCTTTAACTTTTGCGAATGTTCGGGCGTTCCAAAAACAAAGCCCAGGCGACAAAAGATATACTCGAAATACGATATCGACCTTGAAAACTCTATGGACTTTTCAGATTGTAGTTTTTTAGCATTATAAACCAAACATTATTTACAAAACCAGAAGCGGTAGAAAAAGCCTTGGTATGGTATAGGACAAAACAAAATTGAAAGTGCGTGGGGTAATCATCGATCAAACGCCTTGCAAAGATTTTGGAGTTATTTAAGCCCACTCTTGTCTGCGTTTCTGTCTCGCTCTCTTTCTATCGTTACTTTAAGTAACTATTAATGGCAAGTAACGAGAAAATGTTTTTTGTTTGGGGAAAGTGTACCAGAGCGAGTTAGAAGGCAGCCATCGAGGGGAAAGCTTATATAATGTACGTTTTTTGGGATGCAATCGGCGTAATCACAAGCTTTTACAGAACAGGCTTTTACTCTTTATTCATATTAAGCCATTTGAGTAAGAAAACCAAACAGAAATAGGTACGAAGGTAAACAAGGAAAAATTTATCACGACAACGCATTCTTCATCGACATTTTCGAGAAGTATTTAAGTCTGGTTTCAAGAGTGCTAATACGTTCGGTTACTTCTTGTGTTTAAGATCTTTATTGAATAACTTGCGAAGCTTTTCTGAAGTTCATTGTGTTTATAAAAATTTTTTTTATTTCTTATTCAAAGGTTGACCGGAATGAGATTCTTTTAACTCTCTATTTGAACCTTTAATCTTGGGACCGTTTCACTCTTTAGCGCTGGAATACCAAATTCAGTGAGAACGCGAAGTAATCGCAATCATCTAACTTTTCTCATCGATTTCTCAATTTTCATATTTTTATATTTTATTTATCAACTTTTCTAATACTTACTTAACTTGGCAATAAAATCAAATCAAAAAGCATTAAATACATCAACATTTACTTGTATATTCGTTAATGTAAAATAATATGCGAGCAAAAAAAAAAAAGCGGACATATACAGCTCTTGGATGGACAAATCAAAGTTTATAATATTAGTGAGAAAGAACGGAAGGAAGAAAATAAGTCGGAAGAAGAGAGATAAAAAGCACAAAAGATAACAACGAAACATAAAAACGTCCCGCCATTCTCGAATGAGTGTTAAACAATTTACATTTTAAGCATTGGAAAGCAAAAGACTGTTTTTTCAATTCCTTGCCTTGATTGTAAATCGAATCGTGAAAATGTTAAAATTTCATCTCATCAATGAATTCAAGCTTCATATGAATATATGAATAACAATTACAAAATAAAGAAAACAATTTTCCGAAAGACAAGCAGCGCACTGATATTTCGTTCTGCATTTCGATAACATGACCACTGTTCGTAGTATTTTAACAGTAGCTTTTTACGCCTTCCAAGTGCTTATATATATAAATATACGAGTGTACGGCATTTTTTTTTGTTTTGGTTAAAAAAAGCTTATTTTGTCGTAGTTTAAAAATATATATTAATTAAAGCATCTTTCTATAACTGCTAGGTGTACACTTCGTTCATTTTGCTGAGAAAATATGAACTCCCGGCGAAACGACATCTTTTCTTTTAAAGCTATGCACAAAAGTCGGATTTGTCGATCAATTTCATCATAAGAACAGAAGAGGGATTCAGGCGCGTAATAAATAGTTGGTGGAAAAAATTATTAAACGAAACCTTGTTGGGGATATAAAGCGGCTAACAAAAGATTGGCGAGGAATGCCAGCAAGTGCGAGTGTAGTGCTGCTAGGAAGTTTTGCAAAACGTTCTCGAGTGGTTTCTTACCCTGTAAGAGAGTGGGAGAGAGAGTGGGAGAGATAGGGGGAGAGGGAGACACACAGAGAGAGAGAGAGAGAGAGAGAGAGAGAGAGAGAGAGAGGGAGAAAGAGAGAGAGAGAGAGAGAGAGAGAGAGAGAGGGAGAAAGAGAGAGAGAGAGAGAGAGAGAGAAATAATAAAAAAATAAATCTTTTCCCATGACAGGAAAAGATAAGAAGCCCGCCCACTATTTTACATCATAGAATGAATTTTCTTCCCTGACATTTGTAGGAAATATTACTAGAAAATTCAGCAGAAGAGCTGAATCGCCTTCAAAAGAAAGAAAACACACACAATTGTCATAAAGCTTAACTTACGAGATGTAAGATATCGCTTGAACTATGGTTACCGCATGGATGCCGCCTATGATCGTATATAAAGAACAAAGTCCTACGCAATAAGTGATAAAAGAACTACTTAACACCTTTTATATATTAGTCTCACATAGCTTGTATTAATGATTCATCCTAACTTTTTCACCTATCAATTTTTATCTCATCTCACTGCTTCGTCCTCATTCGGTTTTACATTTTAATATTTCAATAAATGTTCCATTTTAAAACTTTATTGCCCAACAGGCAGATAAGTTTCACTCAACTAAATATAATCTCATATATGCATGTCCTGCTGTTTTGTATAATTTAATTAAATTTCCTTCAAAAATTCTGTTTTACATATTTGCCAAAAAAAAATTAATAAAAACGACATAAGTCCGTTCATGGAAAAAATGAGTTAACAGCAAGTTTTTTGAGATGCAGAAAAACAGACGATCTCTATATCTATCTTACCAGACATTCTAATACGATTTCTTCAAAGAAACAAAAGAATTAAGAGAATGAGGGAGTGATGCTGCACTTGCGCGATGTACCATCTTTCAGGTCAATAAGCTTATAGTCCATAAGCTAATAAAAACTTAGATCAAAAGTATCGAGGTATTACAAGTTAAATTTCTTCGTCTCTTGTAATGGTATTTGAAAACGCATCAGTCCTTCATTTGTGCAATAAAGTTTTAACTTGAACTCATAAATACTAGCAATGATATTTATTTATTTATATATGCAGCCCAGCTACAAAAACAAATATTAAGCTAAACATCAGGACTAAGTTTTATAAAGTAATAAAGATAAAGGAAAAATGAAATGCTCAAGATCCATGTGCAAATACACAACAAAAAAAAAAGGAAAAAGAAGCATACACACATCTCACTACTACTAAAGATCCGAGCTAGAAGGCAAACATTAAACCGATGCAAAATTGTTCTTTTTTTTTGTATATTACCACCCGCTCAGGGGAAGTCCCCCACACGCGCAGGCACGAAGGTAGTCAGGATGTAGGTTGTAGGTAGAGAAGGATGGTAGGAGAGAATAAGGTTTGTGTAGTTAAACGGGGAAACATAAGGCACGTCGGGAAGCTCCCCTGGTTCTAGGTTGGTGCGCATTTGTGATTAAAGAGTAGTGAGTCGCAGTAATGTGTTGTGCGATATACAGGCAATTCCAGGACGAGTGGATGGGGCGCCGAAAAACCCTTCTAATCCTGTTAAGTGAATTAATTGGTGGGTTTATCCTCGCAAAATTTGCGAGGTGGGTGTAAATATACATGAGCACTACACGGATTATATTATACCGATTCTTCGATCCTCGAAGGCACTGAGAGTTTTGGACACGCTTTCGTTGATCATGCATTGAATTGAATGAAAATTGGAGGCTCTCGTCCACGTATGCGAGTTATACACTAATTTTGACCGAATGTGGATGGGTATGATACGGATATTGGCTGTGGTGAAGTAGTCTTTAAAAAACGTAGGGTTTTAACTGTCTCTTGTCACATTCCAAATACATTGTCTGCCCAATGAATATCATTCGGTATTCTCATAATTAGGACATCAAGGAATACCGATTCTTCTGCATTGGCACCACCGAAGCAGGGTGGTAGGGTCATCGCTCTCTCTATGCGTTAAAAGGCACCACTTTGTTTCGCTGTCATTATAGTTCACTCTATTGGCTTCACGCCGCTCTGCATTTTTAATGAAGAAAATGGGTGACAAAAATTACCCTGGATAAAGGGGGTTTTCTGTCACGCCCAGGAAGTCGTTTATAAACATCAGGAAGAGCAAAAGAGAAAGAACAGAGCCCTTATGGTACTCTTGCATTTACGTAGAATTTGGAAAAAAGCAAGAGCTTAGCAACGGATAATAGGAAATATATTCAATCCAGGTTACGAATCATACAAAGGTTTATGGGTTAAAAATTAGTGTAGAAAAGTTAGTTTAACTACAGTTCATTTAATAGTATTTGTAGGATCTTATATTGCAATTAAGTTATAGCTAGTAGTTCGATTTATGCAAAGAACGCTGAACGGATTGAAACGCTCATAATTATGCCTACATAGACTAAATTGTATGAAAATATTATAGTGGGCCACGGCTCATTACTAAATATATCCGTCGCTTCTCTTAATGCAGTTATTCGTATAACAACGTTTCAGAATGACGTATGATTTCTGAAGTAGTCGAAAAAGTGATCCGGTTTAAATCATTATCAATAGCGTTGGTCCTTGGAGTAAAACACAAAGTTGAACAATCCACGGGTAATCTACTAATCACGCGAACAGATGGAGTGACAGACAGACAAGGTTACATATAAAGTGTAATATAACAAAAGGCAGGTGTATTTCAAGTCCTCCCGAATGCTGTGCACCTCCGAATGAACTTGATATACTCTTGAGCCAGAAGCCGTGCAAAGTATAATAAAGTTTCTAGAAGAACGGTTAGGAACATTGAAGTTAATTCCTCCATGCAGTCAACTGTACCGTTTATAAATTCAACTGAGAATGAGATATCTGATATACGGATAGCAGAGTTAAAGCTGAAAGTATCGGTTTATTTCTACAATTTTCAGATCAACTTTTTCTATAAATTGTAAATTCTTGCTTTTTGTCCTTGTTGCCGGATTACGTTTATTTTGTTCTTTGACTCTGGACTAGGGGTCTTACAATTGCTAAGTTTCAATTGTCTATCTTAAAATTTTACGAGCGTCCGGGTTTATCTGTAACGGATACCAAATGGATGGAAGGACAGCTTTTTATAGATTTAGAATCTTTCAGTGATTACTTCAAACTTATTTTGGACTGTTACAAACCGACAGACAACTTTAATATATTCTATCGTATGATGGTGTGTGTCCTTTAACCATATTATTAATTATTAGTTGTACAACAAAATGAAAAATTTTAAAAACATTTGCTGCCACATTTTTAAATTGTTTTAAAAATGAAATTTTGAATATTTTTATAAAAAGAAACAAAAAAAAAAAAATAGGTTTATATCATTTTGGAATGTAACAACATATATATTAAATTGAGTATTCTTTAAAGGATGACTCTCTAAATGGAAAATAATTGAAAACTTGTTAACTAATTGTTTATATTCAATTAAAATCAATATTAAGTTTTGACTGAGAAGTAGAACAAGAAATTTTATTAAGAATCGATTCATTAAGGAAATTAACTGAAAAACATTATCATCAATTTGTTCTGTAATTGTTGTAAAACTTTTTCAACTCAATTGTTTTATTAATTGATAATTAACTGTGAATATTAAATTAACTTATAAATAAATGAACTAACCGGCAGGCATTAGGAAAAGGAGAGACCGACAATTAATTCAAAATAATTTTTTTTTTTTTTTTTTTTTTTATTGGAATAATGATACTTGAAAAATTCATAAGAATGTAAATATTTGCTTATGTTTTTGTGCGCGCATACAATGTACATAATAAGTGCACTTATATTAACCTCGAACACTAAAAAGAGCTACTACTACTACTACTACTGGCACTGCGGCTGCTGCTGCTTTTATTGTTGTTTTCTTTCTACTTAAGTATTCTTAATAATGTTCATAACAAATGAAAAAATATTGCTAGCAATTTATCTTTTCGGTTGTCGTTCATCGTTTCTCCCGCTACGATTTTCACTTATTTCACGCTCTTTAGTTTTACATCCTCTCCCGTCATTAACAGAGAAAGAAAGAAATTTTTGGTTTACCTTGGCAGCGATATATTCAATTCATTACATGTTTGAGTCAACATCAGATTTTTCCCTAAATTAATTATACGTGTGTATATGTATATATCTGCATATATATTTATATATCGCCTCTCGATAGAAATTTATTTACTTATGACCAAGAAGTTGATCATTTTTGTCGCCCTATGCCAAACACATAGTCGTAATATACCGAGTTGGCCCTATGCGAAATATTGAAATTAACACAGTTTAGCATATGTGGTGGGAAGACACTTTAACGCATTAGTTTTCCCGTGTACCATTTCCTAGCTCATTGAGTGGTGAGTCTCAGTCTATTTCCATAAAGATGAAGAGACCGGATGGAACACTATCCAAGACCATGTAAAGCCAAAGAAAAATCCTTTTGAACCGATTCCACAAGACCAATATGGTGATACCAGTCCATTCAAATACTGGGCGAATAAGAATTTCTCCAATGTGCAGAAAAATCTTTGAATTATTTTAATAAAATCGCAAAGTGGCTTAGCCTTTGTAATGGAAGCATCTATGCGGAGTTTAATAGTACCTGAAGAAGAAGGCGTCGGTCACAAACATTTTTTAGAATATAATGAAGCGTAGAATAAAGCTTAGAATAAAGCTTAGGAAAGAGAAGGACTCGAAAGAGAAAAATTGTTTTTTCGTCTTACTTAAGCTAATGGGAGATGATCCGCATGATATGAATAATTTTCACGTCGCCTGTAAATGTCTGCATTTTGTATTGACGAGCGCATGAGAGAGGATCGTTAACAAATAACACAAATATCCAACAGCCCTAAGGACTCTACTTTGTACAAAAATTTTTTAAATTCCAAGGGGATAGGGATGGAGGATAACAGAAGATGTTTTCCGACTAAACGAAAGTAAGTGGAAGATTTTTTTTACGAAAACATACAAAAGTTGTTCTCAAAACTCAAATTCTATTTGCAATCACATTTAAATTTGCTTATCATGTTTGGATATTTTCGCTAATATTCACTGCTTCATAATATAGGAGGCGGTAAAATTGTTTTAAAAGAAAAGCGATACAATCACAATATGTATTAACGAACATCAAGCGCAAGTTTTTCTTTTATACTGCATTGTATGTCAATAAATTAATTTATACTAATACCGTTATGATAATTCTAAACATGAAAAGATTTAATCTAAGCGTGATAAGCGCGACGATTTTTGACACCACCGCACACCAGCAGCAAAGTCAAATATTCGTATTTTTAAGATTATATCGAAATCAGCTGAGTACAGAGTCTTATGAATTTCCGAAACTTAATTTAATGGTTGGTTATCGTTTTGTTGAACCCAAGCTATAAAACAAAAATACTACGGCAAGCTATAATGCATTATAGACTATACCAACGGTATGCTCGATTATTCCTGCTTCATGGAAAGATGCCGTTCAACAGGTTGGCCGCATATTATACTGCTTTTTGTTCCTTTCGCTTTTTATTTGTTTTGATATTTAGTTTAACCACCCACTACGGTGATGTTTTCCATACGCGGAAGGACGATTTTAGTCAGGAAGGATTGTAGGTAGTGGGCGGAAGAGAAAGGGAACAGTAATTGTGCATCTTAGGCGTGAAAGTGATAACATCAGAAATAGGGGGAAAAACAACTGTCAGTGTAATACGTTTTTTTCCTGGGATTTCAAGAATACCTTTAATGCTTTTAAGAGATAAATCATTTTTCGCATGGAAAAACATATCCCACCTGAAAAATAAAAAATAGTTGTGACTCACGGTTAAATTTGTAATAATAAACTTTGGCCGGAAACAAGAAAGAAGCCATATTCGCCTTGCAGCGGATCTTTTAATACCCGCTACTAATTTCGTCACTTGCGTCACTTGCTTGCAAACTGAAGTGAAAATCAATTTGCTTAATATTTTGATCGCATATCGAAATCGAAACCGTAAGCCAAAATCCATTCGCTACATTATTTGATCATATATCACTTCAAGTTATTAGAAACTTGTTTTCCTAAACAAACTAAAGCTAAACATTTTTGCCTCTTATTGACTTGGTAGTTTCGGGATCACGACGTTTATCAAACTTAATCCGTAGCCGTTACACGATCGTTTGTACCAAGTTTCATCTTTCTATTCTAATTTGGACGATAAAAGCATTCCAAATTCAGGAGGGGGGCCGAGGGACAGCAGGACGACTTTGTAACTGATGCTATATGTCTGTAAAAAATAGGTTCTATCACCTGAAATTAGTTGCTTTATAAAAGTATATGACGCCTTCAGTTTTGGATATAAGTATCTTGGACTTTGTAAGAAAACATTTTACGAAAGATTGCATTTCATCATATCAACACCAGAATATATACAGGTACATAAGTACAACTATACAATTTTTGACAACGTGTACTAAAAAAAAAAAACAAGCAAAGTCGGAAAGCCGATAACAAAAATTCATCAATTCCTTTTTAGGGTTTCACGCATAATGATCTTTTCAGTATGTTCCTATCTATCTATATGTGATGCTTGGTGAAATTAGGATTTTGCCTATCAAATGTAGCGATGTTTCTTTCTTCTTTTTCCGGTACATTGATACTCAGTTTGAATAGATTTGTCAAAACATCTCTCTCTCTCTCTACAGCTTTACGTTGCCTGATCTTCGGCAATAATATATTCAATATATTAATTGTCAGGTGTGTTTGCAAGTGCCTATGTTAAGTTTTATATAATAACTGGAATCGCTAGGCAATCATTATTAGGAGATATAATTGACTAGAGAAGCACTACGCTTGCATAGCATGTCACGTTTACCGTACATACCGTGCACTTTTCTTACTTCTAAGTTGCGTTTATTACAAAAGGCAAACGTAACTAATAAGCGTTCAGTGTGAAAAAAAGATTCGATCTGAGTCGTGCATAATCCTTTCTTCTTTTTTCCTCTTCTCTTTTTTTTCTAGTATATATATAGAGCGGTTTAATATTACTAACACAAAACTTTTTCCTGTTTGCTTTAACGTCTTTTATGCGCTTTATACAGTATGCGTTTATTCATCTACAGACATGTGTGTGTCTGTTTTTATGTACATAGCTGTATATTTTTTACGGTTGTGTGAAATCTGATATTTTATATTATTAATCACACCAGTTATTACAAATTTTTTTTCATTACACACATTTATACTTATTTTAGTATGACTTTATTTTGTTTTGAAAAAAAAAAGAAAAAAAAAAGTTTTTTTTTTTTTTTAATTTTTTTGTTACCGCAAAGTCTTACTTTTCATTCTATTTTTTATATATATATATATAGTATTTTTTTTTTTTTGCTTTTGTTGAATTGAAACTAATTTTAACTTGTTATACAATTCAAAGTTAAATTATTTAAATTGTTCTTCATATTCACATAAATACACACAAACAGGTGTATGCACGGGTAGAGGAAGAATGTAAACTTATTCTATTGCTACTAAATGTCATTTCCTGGTGTGTGAATGAAAGCAACTCTTTTTTTTATTTTTCATTTTTTTTTTTTTTGTTCTCTGACAGAAAACAATTGTTGAAGAAAACTTAAAACAATAAATTTTTACTTTATACTATGTTTGCAAAAATAAATATTTTTATTTTCACACAGTTATGTTTGCATAGTTATACTTCTATATATATATATATAAAACTTATAAGAAAGAGAAGCAGATTTAAATGTTTATATATAGATAGAAATGTCATACTATGTGTGTGTGTGTGTGCATCGGGGAAGTAGAAAACCGAACATACTCTGTAATATTGTAATAAAACTTTCGATTTTTATAAACATAACCTTAACCGTATCATTCTGCATAAGATACGGTTTTCGAATTAATTAACTATTAACTATTTATCCATTTTAGAGGATGAGTTCTTAAGTGAATTTTTCTTTTCTCAAATTTGCACCTGATAGATTCGTCACCTATTAATAGGTGCTGAATTTGGAAATGTACTTTCTTTAGTGAAGTTTTTGCTAAATGTGCGCAAAAAATAGTCTCTTGCAGAAGAGTAATTCCATCGTAAGCGATGGTGTGTTTACTGGCTCTATCGATGTAAGTTATCTGGATAGCCTCCACGTTAGCATAATGATTAGCCTTCACGACAAAATGCTCCTTGCGAATAAATAAAATTTATACAGTGAGATAAATTTTAAAAATATGGCCACTAATTGCCGATTAAAATTCGGTTAAAAGATCAATCAATTTTGGGGAAATATTCGGTGATCGGACAAAATGATGTAAATTTAGCCGCAGTTTTAATGGAATTTTCAATTACCACAAGTTACGATTGTCGACCACGTTGGTCATCGTCTATATTTTCATGATCATTTTTAAAGCCCTTAGATTCTGCTGCAAAAAAAAACCCTCACAACCATAAACCTCTTTCGTCATTTGAAGCGAGCATTGGCCTGTTCTTTATATTCTGCACTACTTATGCGGGTGCAGGTAGCATCTAGAAGAACTTAAAGCAGGCACACTTTTTCTTATACCGATCGATTCAGCATCAATTTCTGAGTCAACTTAAGCTTGCTTGTGTATCAGTCTGTCTGTTTTTCCAACTGTGTTTCCAACTGTCCATCTGATGTCTGCCCTTGTATTTTTGCCTATTGAATATGAATCGGGCTACTTTGACGATCACTCCCCATATAAATCTTAAATTTTGAGAAACTGATCATATGAAAAAAAAAATGCAATTTTCAAAATTCTTCGACAGAGATCGCGAAGTAATAGTATTGTGGTGTAATAAATTACAAAATTTTGTTGGGATATGTGAACATTTTAACATTTTTCGAAGTAAATATACAGCAAAAGGCATCTTTATGAGAAAAATCTGTTCATACAATTAGATAAACTAGCTACACCAAATATGGACCACACTGATGTTTTTATTTGTACCCCACTTCATATAGAATTTTTCATGAACGGTGAATATTTGTAAAGAAACAGCACAAGCGGGACAAGTTGCTTTTTCTGCTCAAATCAAAGGACAATGCTACTGCTTCGTAACAGACGATGAGTAATAAATTAACACGCAAGTAATCCAGATGGAGACTAGGCGAGTCAATAATATTGATGATTAAGTTAAATGTACGTGGCGTTCCCACGTATTGCTACATCTCTTGACTGTGTACTGTAAAGTGCCCCACCCAAACAACACCATCGATAGAAAACGTTAGCTCCAACCTGCCGAAAAACATTCTATGCCACGAATGACGATATAATAATTATCCATGTATCTTTACCTTCGATTCAAGGGAGTAGTCGCGGTTTCTGTTTTTGAGCTGATGAAAATGTTTAAAGGACGCAAAACAAATCATTTAAGTGCTTTTGAGTTTTGAATTTAGCACAATGCCGATCAAGAAAGAGAGACGGATAGACAGAGAAGAGGCGCAACACAATGGAAATATTCGAAACGAAGGCTTTAAAAGGTTAACAAGCAGTTTATATGGGGGCGTATCACAGTTAAATAATGCTCTATAAATCGCGACAAGAAAATAGAGATCTGAATATTTTTCTTTGACAATAAAGCGATAAAGAAGACTCAGGGAAACAAGGTTCGCGTATTTGCTTACTTCTATTCTAGCAAGATTTTATCGACGTTACCCGATACCAATACACTAACGATTTTTTTTTTATTTTTTAAATTTTTCTCAGATCCAAGATAATAAATAACAGTAATAGATCTTTTTAAGGGAACACTTTAGAAAATTAATGTGATAAACTCATGTCAAGTATACGTAAATATAGCTGAAGCTAATAGACAGATACATACACCAAATCTTACGTCTGTATTATACACGCGTGTGTGCAGCAGCGTGCGAAACCATGTAGGTTATCGTGTTAGCGATAAATTGAAATTGAAATTAAAAAAAAAAATAAATAAATAAAATATAATTTACATACGAACGAAGTCATTAAACTCCCATACGAAAAAAAAACAAAAAAAAAAAAATGAAAATGAAAATAAAAATAAAAACAAAAGATTTAAATTACTGTTATTTGCGTTGTTCTTGCAGTTGTTTGTGTTTTCTTGTTGTGGAGAACACCGGCCAAAATTAAATTCAAATAAAAATCGTCTGGTTATTAATCAAACGCAAACATTTGTATATAGCATACAAGCAAGCGCAAGTATTCATCATAAATTCGAAGAAAAAAAAAAAAAAAATAAATAAATAAAAATAAATATGAAAATAAATTTAAATGAATTTTAACAGAAAAACGAATCAAAATATGAAAAGAGCTAACAAAATAAGAAAAAAGTAGTCAAACCAGCATGTGCTACTTATAGAGGTATTATGCCAACATATGGCCATGGTTATGTGTGTATATGTATATGTATATGTATGTAGGCAAATATAATTAAATCATACGATAAAATTTTCACTAACAAGATTTATTGTGTTAATCTACACATATGTGATAAAGTAATATTCAATCAGATTTAATTTCTTTTCTGTATTCAAAAATTCTTTGGACGACAGCACACTAGTTTTATTACTACGTTTGTAACACATAGTAACGCTTTTTAGTTTAGGTTAATGTAAGATGTAAGTCGCGTTTAGCTTTCAGAGCTTCGTGTTTCTTATTCTTTACCCTTTTTTCAAGACCCCTAATAGCTTTAAACGATGCATACACCAAATTAAAAGGTTAACGTCCGGTAATGCCGACCATTAAATAGCTTACTGCTGTAACCATTTAGTCTAACATGATTCTTCCATGATTTTTATAAGTTCTTTTTCTTCTTCATAAGTTCTTCTTCTTGCCATGTAAATGCTTACTTTTCATGAGATTCCTTATAAGCAAAGGGATCTGAAAACTGCATCTACGTAGTCCAAGATTACCAGAGTACATTTTTATGCCAAGCTCCCATTTGACATCACAAACTTCTAAGAAAGATTGTGGGTGAGAGAATCTAAAAGAAAAAAGCCTCATCGATCGAACCTTCCACATTCTTTTACTATGCGAAAATACTGCTTTTGTACCTTACATTACTCGTAATACAAGAGTAGTTTAGGTTTGAAAAGATACATGCAACACCCAGACGGATTTGAGATACACGCACATTTTACTTTACTGATGGGTCCAGCAATCATAGTTTTGCACAGTTTTGCTTGTTTGCCCTCTATCCGTCCGTTGGTCTCGTTTTCTTGCACTCAATCTACAGAGCGCAACTTTTGACATATCGAGCACTTTTGAAAAGTGATTCGGATCGAACCACTTTTTCGACCATTCCCCGTGTAAAGTCTTATTGTGAGAACTAATATGGATAACTGTAATAATCGAAGCTGTGTAGGGTATTTGATGGTAGTCTACGTCTCACTATAGTGTTTTCGTTTGTTGTTTAGCTGGTTTTTGTTGCAAATTTTTTTTATATAAGCTCTTGCAAAAATAGGTCGCTATATGCGGAAGCGGTGGTAAAAACATTCCATCCAACCTATTTTCAATAGTTCGCGTTTCTAAATATCTTCTAAATATCTTGAAAATTCCTATCCGTAAATTAAATAAAATAATAAAGGCACATACATACGAAAGACAACCAAACAGCAGATAGGTAGACAGACAGACAAACAGACAGACAGGCGGACAAGCTTATCTGGATTCAATGGCAATGATTCTAAATGGATGGCTATGACAAGAGATGCTTCTATCTTAAGTCGTTCTGGATGTTGCATACGTCCGTAACGATGAGATAGGATATAAAAATGAAAAAAGTTTTATTAATATGTGGCATTTTACATATGAAACGTAAAGTTTCGAAACGGAAGCATACATTTTTTCGGATTTTTTTAGAAACAAAATTCAAGCGCGGGAGTTTTTAATTTTTTCTGTCAAGTTTTTTGCTCACAGAAGTACTGTAGGTTGCAGTTTGCCATACAAAATAATCAAATCGATAAGTCTATGAGGCAAAATCGAATTAGCATTTGTGGATTTTTTCGAAAAAAGCGACGTAAATGAATTTTTTTTTCAAATCACAAAAAAATCGGTCTAAAATCGTCAAAAGTTTAATTTACTGACTGACCGAGACAGAGTCCCACATAGAGAAAGCATTAGGTTTTTAACAATTTTGACAAATTTCTGAAGAAAATCTCTTTGGGATAGAGATTCCAAATATATATTTATTTTACAAATTCTGGATCTAATTGTCCTCCTTGTTGTATTTGCACCCATTCAAGAACTTGCATACAAAATAAGCCTTTATATGTTCTTTTACTAGCAATACGGTAGAGTTTAGATTGTATTTCTTCTTTTTCTTTTACTTTATTATTGAAGAAGAATTTAAAAAAAAAGAAAAGAAAAATTACTTATCGCATGGGAAAACTTGATTAATAAAATCACTATTGGCAGTATAGTTATGTCCATAACTAGATGGAGATGCACACACAAGTTTATGTAATGATTTTACAAACAATCAATTAAGTCAAATACATTTTGGTCATAATCGTAAAATGACAAAATCGCACTCGGGCATACATTCATGACATTTCAAAAATTTTATAAAGACATACTTACAAGTTGAAAGACATATGAGAGTTATTTTGAAATTTTCACACGTTTTTTTGTTGTTTTTTGTTTTGGTTTTATATAAACAAAATGTAGAAAAGCAATTTTTTGTTTTTTATATATCGTATATATAATGTCTTTTGGTATATATGCCTTGGGCATACCTAACAACATTTAAAAGAATTGCTTGGGAAAATTGATTGTGTCATCTATCTTCATGGAATGTTACTTTTAACTGTTTCGCTGTAAAGTCACTCACTTATCATCAATGGCTTAAGCATATGTTTAACACTTGCAGATTATGATCGAAATGGTAATATATTTAAGTATGACATCATATAAGCCCTTTTGATGTATTCCCTCCAAGCAACTTCCACAATGCTGTGTGCGTGTTTGCCGTCAGGGCGCATAGTTGATTCTCATCTTTTCAAGTACTTTGTATAGCTTTAATAAGGTTTTCTAAAAGTTTCATATTTAAAAATGCTCTGAAGCACTTTAAAGTGCTTTTTATACCCTACACAATTTGTAGTACACGGTATTGACCCAAGCCTCTTTGTCCGTGTTTCATATTTAAAAATGCTCTAAAGCACTTTAAAGTGCTTTTTATACTCTACACCACTTGTAGTATACGGTGTTAATCCAAGCCTGTCTGTCCGTCTGTCGGCCTGTCCGTCGGGTGTCTGTAAAATTGTCTTCAAGCTACAGCAAGTCTTAAGGTATTTTCGTGAAATTTGGTGCAGTGACGAGTTTTGACCCAAGGACGAACTCTATTGAAAATTGTTCAGATCGACCACTCCACATGTAACGCCCTATTCATAAAAGTTGTTATATGGAAAAAAATTGTAATTTTCAAAGTTTCTCGGCAAAAGGGGCTAAATTGGTATGAAAACTTTGGGCCGGCTCGCGCAATCCACTCATGTAATGAAAACTGAAGTTCATGCGACAAAAAGGCATAATTTTCAAAGCTTCATGATGAAAATTGAAGTGGTGTAGGGTATTTGATGGTCGACCTTGCTCGTCTATTATGTCCTTACTTGATTAGGAAATTGAAAAAAATGTTCCTATTTTTCTTTGCCGTGAATTTGCATTCAATTCCTAACTCGATCCTAAAAATTGTCGAAGGAAACTCATGAAGGCCTGAGTAATACTTTATGCTAAAATTACTGAGCGCATTTTCAGCTTAAATTTGGCTTTTTTAGAGAGAGCAGCACGCATTAAAGGGCTTATGTTAAATTCGTCAAGTGCTTCGCAAAATGCTTGCATGACAATTCTTAAGAACAGTTGTACACACAAACTGAAACACTCATTTCACATGCTTTTTGACAGTCTAATTCGCTATATATCGTAAAGGGCAATATTTTTGAATAAAATAAAAAGAATTTGTTCAACTAATCAGTCCTTGTCCTTACTTGAAAGAAAACAACCCCTGATTACGTGAGAGAGCACTCTTAATTCGTGACATTCGTGCGATTGGTGAAATCGGTCTAATCCACTGATACGTATGCCTGCCTTCTCGTCTGATGGAAATATTGATTACGGTCTCAAAAATTTTCAACAAAATTGAATTTTAAGCATTTTTTTTTTCTCCCTATGACCTGTCAAGTCTATCGTTCTTCTTTTCGTCTCTTTTCTTGCTCTACTTCCTGAAAATAAAATGTTTAAAGCTTTAAAATTTATCCTTATTAACTACTTGTGTTAAGTGCGAAATCTGATAAAATGTCTCAAGGGAATGTAAACGTGATTTTCAGACGCGTGTGCAGTGCAAGTAAACGCTCTTAAGCGGTCAAATAAAAATAACTAAATAAATTACTTTTGTCATGTGTTGAATACAGATGTCAAACCAATTATTTTTATTTTTTTTTTTTATCAATATGTGAGATTTTAACTTTCTTTAAAATTTGTTGAGAATGTGAAGCTAGTTTTACTTATTGCTTTCGATTTTACTTCAGCTTCAGCTATTTCTGTTTCTTTCTTTCGTCTTGTCTTTGAAAATTATCTAAATTTCGTGGTCGTTACAAATTTTGTTGCTCACTCTTGCTCAAAAAATGAATGCGAATATGATTCTCTTCTATAGTCCACTTTTCAAAATGTTCGCAATTTCGGCTCTTAGGTCAAGTGCCCGTCCTACCCTTCTTCGGTAGACAGACATTGTGAAGTATTCCTCGAACATTCTTTATTTTCAATAAAATTTACTGAGAAATGAGAAAATCGCTTCATTGACAGCGATATTCGGTAAGAGAATCTATATATACACAAGCAAAGGCGTCAGAGTTAAATTTTCAAATTCACACAAGTCTTACCCTAAATGGATCTCATCTTCTTTTAAATGAATCTAATAAATATTCGAACAAATTTTCAAATTCACCTCTGATAATTATGTGGATTAAGAATTTATTAATAGAAAACAATATAATGAATATACGCGGTGGACCGATCTGAACTTATCCTTTTTCGAGCTTAATTCGTGCAATTGAGTGATAATATCTCCGCTTTTGTAAATTCGCTACCGTGAAAGCTCAGATGGACATCCATAATATTTTAGTCAAAAACATATTCCCTTACTACATTCGAATATGCGTGTTTCCAAATAATATGAACTTTCTCCGTAATCCGACGGTTTACAGAAATGAGCGATTTTTCCGATTAAAAGAGTTTTTATGCACCCATATCGGCCGTGATGCACAATTTAACTTCCGCTGAGTGTTAACATATATGGTGAAGTTTAACCCATTAAAAGGTATTTACAGAATGAATATCACAAAAATTTTAGCTAATCCTGAGGTCGGTAAAAGACCTCTGCACAAACTTGGTTAACACATTTTTAAAAAACATGAGATAGATGTTAGGTGAAACTTTTTTTTTTCACTCACTCGGAACCACTCGGAGAACGTATCAACTGTTCGTGTAGCATGATGTTAATCAGGAAGAAATTCAAAAAAAGAGTGACCGCAACCCAATTGGTGTGTACCCAATGGATAAACGCTATGCCTATACTGAGCACTCACCACTAGAGCTACGACTAAGGTAAACTCTATCGCGCTCAGAGATTTAATCTTACGAACACTGGCTTAATGATCGAGACTTTTACCTACTGGGTTAGTCGGCTGGGTTGGCAGATGCGGATGTGAGGTCTGATCTCATGAACTATAAGAGGACTACTTTCAATGCAATTCTAGAAAGCCAGAAAGAAAGCATTGAATCAATTGCTTGCAAGAATTTATATGACAAGTTGGGTAAAGTAAAGTTGTAAAAGTTCGGATATGTTAAAGATCCTTTGCGAAACTCGGGTTCCAGTCTCCGAGATTCTAGTCTCAAAGAAGATCGTCAATCTGGACGATTTGCGACCTTAAGAGTCACTTATATCTAAGCATTTCGCAAATGCAAAGGAATTCGATATCGACTATTCGATTGCTGAGGAAGACTGAATGTGGTTGAGGATCTCTTTAACTTGAAAGGATTCACTTAAAATATGCATAGCGCTTCCCCGCCAACTTAATATCTAACGTTTCATTTACTTAATCATTATGTGCATTATCTATATTATTTACATTTCGATTATTGAAGAGTTTTATTAAGTGGGTGGTTATAGGCTTAGTTTTTCCCTTTTTTTATACCTGTGTCGATTGTAAAAATGTATATTCCAATTACGACGAAGGTATTGTTGAAATATATTTAAAGAAAACAAAAAAAAAAAAATAAAATAAAACAATTTTTCTGTTCATTTCAATTTTTCCCCTATTTTTCTTTCACAATTCGATGGTATGAACGCATGCACAACCGCAACAAGATTTTTATGATGGAACAAAATGGCTTTTTTCATTTTCCAGACAATTGATGTCGATAATACGAGCAAGAAAAGTAAACAAATTGTGCGAATACCATTCTTGTAATTAACTGAGTAACTAAAGGACTGAACGACCCATCTACTGTTAACTGAAAATCTATTTAAAAGTTAATTTGCATTTGTAATCACGATTTTATTATGGGAAAAAATATCAACTCTCTCAGTCGTATGCTTGAACGACAATCAGTGAGGAGGAAGCAGCAAACTTTTAATGGCTAACTATATCGAGTAGAATAAAGAATGGCGGTCTTCGCCGTTCTATTTAAATGTACGCGAGAATATACAACGAATGACATTTACCTCAGCCATTTTACCTGATGAAGAGCACTTTCTTCTGACTACTGCTGTTGTGTGCGAGTGTAGGAGAAAACGGCAAAATTAAATAATCGTTATTTTATATAATTTTTCTTTACTTGTAGTTTAATTTTTTCTTTTTATATCACTTTCTTTAACTTTTTTTTATAGTCATAAAAAAATATCAGTATTCTCATTAAAAAAAAAAAAAAATTTTTTTTTCAAGTAAGCACATAATTATTTTTTATGGTTTTTTTTTTGTTTTTTTACTGTTTAGTGGTTTTTAGTTTGGCTAGCATTGCCTTGGTTTGTCTATCTATTTATCGGTTTGGCTTTAGTTTTTTTTTTTGTTTTTTTTTTTTCATTTTATGTTTATATTATGCGCATATGTTATTCGTGCAAATGTGTGTGGGGGAGAAGAAACCACAATTTTTTTTTTTCTTTTTTGTTTCGACTTAAAGTTAAGTGAAAATGAAAGTGCTTAGGTTTTTTGCTTTATTAGTTTTACTTTTATTACTAAAAAGCAACTGTTTCTTGCACATTTGTTAACGCATTTCTAAAAGTAATTCAAAAAGTGGCGAAAAAAACAAAATTAAAGTTAATTGGGAAGATTGCTGTCGCCAGGTAAATCGTGAAAAATGAACACGTTATTGAAACTAGTTTACGGCTATTTGTAAAAAAATAAAACTTAATTTTGTTAAGCAAAATATAAATTGTAAAACGTTTAAATAGCGTCGCAAAAAAGTATTGAGCCCTTTGAAAAACGTAGAGACAATATTCACAGACATGGGAAATAATACTATGAACCAGTTAGCATGTGTGTATGGGTCTTTCTATTTTGATATTCTTTAGCTCGTTTCTGATAACAACCAGAATTTGTAGGCAGACTGCGTCCGATTTTACCTATGCCTTGCAACGAACACATTTTTATGCTAAATGTTTACAGGGACAGAACGAAACGAAAGATATTCTCACGAGCCGTTATCGGTTGGATATCTAAGCATCTATCGGATTAATTCCTTCATTTGGAGGTATGGAAGCATCCAGATGGGAGAGATTCCCCTCAATTATTGGTAAATGCCCTTAGGTTATTTGCTGTTAGTGAGAGTCTTAGTTTAGCGGGAATAGCCTATAATAAAGGATGCTGCCCCAATGTCACTATATAATCAACGAAACTGTTTCAAACGGCAGCGACAAGTGGCCAAGATTTCGTTGCTTTCAGCCGTCAGATCCACTTTTTATTGAATTGAACCTCAAGTGCTACACCACCTGCGCATCTATGAAGCACACAGAGAGGAGTCGAAATAGATCCATTTTTTAAGTTTGTCTGCCTCTCCTTCTGTCTTGTTTTCTTATGTTCAACCTGCACGCTCTAACTTTTAAAATATTTTTATGACATATTTTGATCTAAGAAGGAACGCAATTAAAAACTGTTCGGATTGGACCATTTTTTCGATCGCTTCCCATGCAATTTTGGAAAGTCGTTATATGAAAAGATGGCATAATTTTCCGAATTTCGCGTGAAAAATCTCTTACTAAAAGTATTTCGGCTTTCTAAAGTGTTATGAAAACTTTAGATCGGTTGAACCCCTCTAAACCATGTCAATGAACTAAATGTCATCAAAATTTCCGGAAAATGACGGTTTGTAGGTTAAAGACAAGGAAACAGGACGGACAGACAAGCGTCGATCGATTCAAAACCACCTAATAAAAGATGCGTCTATCTCATGTCCTTCTTTGTGTTACATACGTCCGCACAGATTTCACCCTACACAACTTGTGGTGTAGACTAGAAAAAAGAAACATTTTGGCGCTCAATTTGGTGTCGGCTTTAAGTTTCCCTAACGATGTAATGGATTAAGATTTTTATCGAATTTTGGTAATAAGTAAAATTCCTTACAAACAATTATCGCGGATTATTTTGATATTTCCTTTTCGTTTTAAAACCTTCTCCACATAATTATTTGCAGTTAAGTAAAAGCAAACGCAAACACAGTGTAGTTGTCTAAAATAAACTTTAGCCACCAACGCTGTAACTGTTTGCACAAACTTTCTTAAGATAAACTCTAACGTAGTCCTCGTATAATGTGATCACTATTAACCCCCCACACTTTTTTTTATTTCTCTTTCTTTCTGTCTTTTTATCGCTTCCGACCTCATTCATCCGCATATCATCTCTGATAAATATTTCGAGTTCAAGGAGCTAACAAAGTGAAATAAATAAAATCCAGTGTTAAGAACTCGTATAATTAATATTATTTATGAAAATAGTTCTGAGCTTTATTACCCAGCAAAGAGTCTTGCGACATAAATTAACACCATCTCGTCATATACTTACATAACATAAATTTTTTGTAACCTTCAAGATGAGTGAATGGTTGGTTGTCTTGGCTGTTTGGTTTGCATAGAATGCGAACATGTTTATATTTAGAAAAAAAAAAAAAAAAAAATAATAATAAAAATAGAAATAAAAGAAAATGCCTAAGAAGAGAAAACTAAAAGAGTTAAGAAACGAAAAGAAGTCAAGAGGAAAGTATATGCACTTTGGAAAGAAATGTGAAACTATTATTAAGAATATTTTATTACGCATTTACCAGCCATATGATAGGAATTCTTTACGCATAAAAGATCTCTGAAAGGATTTTCTATATTTGTCATAAAGTTTTTAAAACTTATTAACGTATGAGTAACGATAACGTTTTTATTAAATTTTTTTATTTTATTTACTCAACTGAACGTTGTTTATAAATCTAGCTTTCATAAGAGAGATTTGCGATTATTATTTTTTTATGCCCTACGTCGCGTGTGGCATAGGGTATATTAAGTTAATGCGGACGTATGTAATGCGTAGAAGGGCTTAAGATAGACCCACCTTTTATTGTACCGATCCATTCAGATTATGATTGGTTTAAGAATGTCTGTCCGTCTGCCTGTCTAATATCTGTCTATTTAAGTTTGTGTTTACGCTACAGTACGGACGGATCGGTTCATTTTTTCGCCCACTCCTCATAGAACGCCCTATTCTGAAAAGCCGTTATATGGAAAAAATTGTAACTGTCAATGGGGCAATTTTTGAATCCCTTCTCATAAAACGAAAACTGAAGTTCATACGACAAAAAGGTATAGTTTTCAATGCTTCATGGATCCTACTTTTATAAGGATTTTCGCGCAAATTGATCCTTTGTAGAGCAGCAAAGTCCAAGTTTTAATATGTAGTCATGAAGGAAATTGACCCATAACAGTAATTTCAGACAAATATAGGAATGATGTTAGACAATGTGGTTTAGGGTATTTAATGGTCGGCCTTGCCAGATTATTAAATTCTTACTTGTTGTTTTTCTTAGTATACACAAATTTATTTCAGATGCACTTCATTTTCATTTAATTATTATCATTAGATTGCTGTTCATAAGAGGGGCTGATCATGGGCACCGGCAATTCAGTTTTCCTAAAGTTTAGCGTGTCATCGTTATTTTATCATTTTTATTATATTGGCCAGCAAAATGATAAAAACGCAACATACTTTACGTAATTACCGTTTATTTGTTATTATAGAGGATAACGCAGTGCGTCCCAAAGTAAGTCGAACTGTTTTCAGAATGAAAGCGAACGCTTGTTAGCTATTTTATTCAATATATTCTTCTGCAAAGCTCCATGCAATGATTTGCAAGGTCAAGAAGCACCTTGGCCGAGTGTTTTAGTTCTTCTGTAGAGATCCAGCTGCTCTCTGTGCACTTTTACATCCTGATAATGTTCGAAGATAAGAAAGTTATCCAAATGCATTAAGGGGTAACTTTCAATATTGCTTCTTGTGTTCTTATTCTTCTCATTTTGTCTAAATTTCGAGGACCATTTTTCTACGAATTTTTTGACAGGGAGCCGTGATACATATTTTCAATAAAATTTTAAAATTTGCTTTTACTACGTTTTCTAGTAGTTGTGGAAGCCTTTGTAGTGGCCTTCGAAGTGGATACATCTTAAGCCCTATTGGGTGTTGCATACATCCGCACAAACTATCACAAATGGTAGAGTACAAAAGCTTATTTGAAAGAAATTTCTTTATATAATTTATTCTTAACTTTTTAATTTGTATAATTCCCGTTCTATTCTTTACTTTGACACCCATATGAAAGGGATTAGGGAAAAATTTATCGGCCAAATCATATGTAATTTCAAATTAGTACACTTTCTTTGTCGGATTCTACGATCCAAGATAACAAAGTTTGGCACCCAAACCAAGTGTGATTGTTAAGGAGAAGATAACCAACCACTTCGTTTTGAATGAGTAGATAAAATTATTGGACTGCGTTGCATTATCGTGGAATCGACATAATTAAACAAACGGAATTTGTCTGAACTAGTAATTGGGAGTTTTCGTCAATTAGCTGTATTTCAAAATACGGCAATGTTTGCTTTTCCTTAAGGGGAAGAACCCACTGTAAATATCTTAACAACGACAGATGTTTTGAATCTTTTCGAAAAACGTTTTATTATCACAAAGAAATCTTTGGGGGTTTTTTCTAAGCATTTCACAAAATTTTTCTAGCCTAACGTTTTATCTGTGGATGTCTGAAGTCTACAATATATTGAGAGGTGTTGTTGGAAAGTTTTTTATATTCATTTCAAAACATTTCCAAGTAGAACTGCCTTGATCTCCCTTTTTGGGGCCAATGTCCTCCAAAAAGTCCTCGTCTTAAAAGTGTAAGGTGACCCTTTCCGTACTAGTTATCGAACTTGTCTGTCGAATTATAGATTTTCTTGCTGTTTTCTCTCACCACTCACATAAACCATGTGAAGGATGTAAAAAGTACCATTCAATCTTTGACGGATCCAGAACAAGAGAAACTTGTACGGTGCTTGGATTGCAGAGAACGCATTTCAAAACTTTAAATAGGCCTTTTTCAAAAGACAAGTTTTCAAAACGGCCTCGAAAATAATTCCAATAATTTTCATTTAATTTCATTTAATTTTGAATAATTCCTTTGAATCAAGAGAACCACTGAGGAGAAAATTTTCGAAAAGTTCACTTACAAATTACTTATAATTTATTAACAAACAAAAGATTTTTTGACTGAAAATTTGAATTTTTTCATTCATATATGTGCCACAGACCACAGAATCCTTCAAATTAATGATGCTTCGCTCGAGTGAGTTCATTTTACTGTGTTTCAAAGTTAATGTTTGTTTACATTCGCAAATATATCCAAATATATTATCTCTTATTATCATTATTATTTTATATTACATATATCACATTTTATTACGTATTAATATTCCAGTTAACGAGTTTGTCAAAACATTTACAAACCCATCAAATATGTTCATTCATCGCCGGCAACAAATTTAAGAGGCCATTGTCCATGTTTGTCCATCCGTCCGTCTACCTATTAGTCTTTCTCCTGTTCGCAACAGTAAAAGCCTTCAAATTTGTGCAAAAAAAAATTTGAAAATATCCTAAATCGATCAGAAGACACCCACTCCTCTGAACTTGCAATGAAAGTTTCGTTGTTTATTTTGCAAACGCGGATATAATCAGGCACGATCATTTAATATTACAGACGGAAAATTTGGTTTTTTTTTCTATAAAGTTGGACGGTATAGAAGGTTTAGTCACAACTGAATATGATTTGCTTCCTGGTTCAATTTTTTTATAAATTTGTTTTAAAGTCGTCTACCATCGAATATTATTTTCTTACTAATTAGTGATACACGTATATATATACTAATGCATGGTATGTAATATTGGCATTGGTAGTGGCATGTGACCATTGTGCTATCGGTCATAAGATAAGATGTAAACAATAACCGATTTGGCGACATTATCTAATAAATTGAAAAAAGCGCGAGTAAACTCGGTTCTCGTTAAAAATTGTCAACAGCCTACCCATGACATTGGCGGGCAAATAGAGCGCATGATGGTTAAAAAAAAAATCTTCTTGATCAAAAATCTTCTTCTATTGATCAAAAATATATATAGTTTAGGAAATAGATATGCAATACGTATTTTTGGACGTTGCACACTCTCGGCAACGAAACTTTTAACAGGCCAATGCTGCCATACGATCCAGCATTTTATTTGCAGTATTGCCACAGTTTCCGATCCGTTAAGGTTTAATATGTTGTCTGTCGCAGATATTGAATCAAGCTGCGATCTAAGGAAACTGTTTTCGCCTTAAGTCAAATCGTTTATATTTTCAATCAGAGTGGATTGGAAGGCACTAACATTGCAGTGATCTTTTCGTTATTATTCTAAAAATTGTTAGGAGATCTCTTTGTTGATTAGGGATCCTGCTTCATCTTTAGTCGTTTCTTAACCATCTCTGTTTCTAAATCATCTCTACTTTAAAGAGAAATATGAACGTCCTACACTATTAGGTTTCGAGTTTGGAAGGAATGGACGAACGGACAAATATTCACTTACATCTTTAGATGACCTCTGAGGTGTCACAAAAGTAATGCAACGATTAATATTACTTTTAGCCTGCAGTCCAATAACACAATGTGTTTAATACTAAAAGATTATTGAGTTGTTAAACAAGATGAGATGTGTGTGTGAACATGTGACCATACAACGTTGTTAACAATAACACTTAAAGTAAGAGCATAAGCATTATTCTTGTAAATGTGCTCATAAACGTTACATCGCTTCCGAGTCTCAAAATTCATTCACTCAAACATTCATACGTGAATACATTCATGCATTCATGCTTCACTTTAACCGATTCGAACAATTTCGTGAGTCGTTTATTTTCAAATACTTTGAAATTGCATTTCATTATCATTTAACTACAACTTGTTATCATAACGATTACGATGATTGTTATATGATTGTAATAAACGTAAGTTACACTTTGTAAAGCATTTCTTAACTAAAAGTGCATCTAAGCGCATATGCACTTGTTCGTTACTCGTTAAAGTGTTTTTGTGTGCTATTTGTTTATTGTGAAAGCGTTATTATTATTATTAAGCTGTAAATTCCCTTTTAAGCATAAATAAGTATTTCTGCAATTCAAGTAATACTTGTCCATTCATTTATATTAACGTATAAGAGGAAGTCAAGCAGACGACGATGTTTTTAATGTGTAGTTTTATTCATGAATAAATTTGTCGCACTTTTCTTCGTTCTCGCCATTAATTTAAAAGTATGCAAATAGTTTATTTAAGCATTCTTGATTACATTTCAAGGTTATTTTTAGTCAAATAATCTTATACTTCACATATATATATATATAGATATTTACAATGTACTCACACGCCCACACAAAATAAGCAGAAGTTTTTTTAAAAATGTTTTTCGCTGAAATAAGTCAATCAACTATTGATGCCGTCTTAAGTGAAATTGAACGTCTAGACTCTATGTAGGAAGATGTTTACCGACACATTTTAATTCCTTGTCCTCGCTTAACGTTTTCGCATTCTCTTCATTAACGCTGAGTAAAGATACACTACGCTCGTTCTGTTCGCTCGAAACATTTAGCTAATTATTTAGTTTACTTTGATTAAGGAGAGCTTCAAAGTCATTTAAGGCATGGCTGTACGTTTTTTTGTTGTTTGAACTTTAGAAATTTCAAAAATTGACGTACAGTGGAGATATATATTTTTTAGATAGTCTTGATGTCAAGCTTAGATCGGCATTAGCGTTTTTCAATAGGGAAAAGACAAGCTAGACACTCGAACAAGAGTGAAGATTAAATACCTTACACTATATCACCCAATACAATACCAAGTTAAGAATTGAATAAAATCTTACAAAATAATAAAAAATAAAAATTTAAAAAAACACTTTTAGTGCAGCATAAAACCCCAAAAACAAAATTTTTTATCGCATAGCGGCTTACCATTCGCGGGAACGCTTATACGGAAAAAGATCTCAAAAATAAACCCATGTGATTCAAACTTGCTTCTGTGACTTTCTATGTCAAGTCACCATTATTAAAAAATTAGGAATTAGGCTTCTTTGCCTATCAAGGGCTTAAACTTATAAATGTTGCGCTTATGATTTCTTACAGTAAAACAAAGACATCACCATTTTACTGAATTCGAAAGACTCTTTGGGGCCATTTAACTACAATAAGAAGCATTTTTTAATGTGCAGAGTCAAAAAGGACAAAATATGTGCTCATTAAGCTCATCCACTACACTCCTGCATCGCATCAACAATCCGTTGAGTGAAAAAAATCTGTTAAAAGCGAGACAAAACGACTAAAAACAGTTTGGTTCAAAGTTAGTCCTGTGTTCTGAGGTGCTCTTCTCTTTACCACTTTGAACAAAAGTGGAGGAAATTGACAAAAAAATTGCAAGGACATCACATTCTTAGCAAAATTGTATAAATGTAACATCATATTGCTGCCGCATACTGCGTATTCTTCCGATCTGTCGTCAATGACCATTATATGCTCGTAAATCACAAAAGCATGTGTCAACGAAAAGGATTTGATTCAATTAAAAGAGTCATTGCGGGAGCTAAAGCGTATTTTAAGGTCCTGACAAATCGTTGTATAAGAAACAAAGGAAAGAGGAATTGTTGCATAAGAGCGTCAAATTGATTATATCACTCCCAAAGGAGGCTACGTTGGGGAGTAGAAGTCGAGTTTCGCAAAAGAAAGTTTCTTTCTTCCTTAATCATGGGGCTTCTTGGCTGATATATAGGGTACATAATATATAGCAAGCTAGTAACAAACAGAACCGCCAATGTGACAGTTAGTTATATTAGGAATATTTAAATATACCCATTAAAGACCCTACGAAAAATATAAACCGCTTCTATACTAAAAAAAAGGCAAAACATCTTGGAAAAATTGATGACACGATCTACACATAATCATCAAATGCATATCAAACTCGATAGAGGCTTTAATTTACGCGATGTTAGCAGTGATCGATCAGCCAAGTGAAGTTGCACAGCAGAAATGATTCTTTTCTCAAATCTCTTCTAAAGCGTATGTTACTTCTCCTTATATCCTACTCCCCGCAAATAGGGCGTAAATTGTAGTGAATTTTCGATACCTTTTCCTTTCTTGGGAAATAAATAACTGATCTTGGATCAATCTTCTTTCCATGTTCTAAAGTTAAGCAGCATAAAAGAGTTGACATAAATTTAAAGATTTCACTTAACACACTAATGCTTTACGCAAGTGCGAATGGAAGAAAAACTTGAAACCATGTCTGTCAAAATTTTATAAGCTTCAAAAAAATTTAAGAAAGTGCGGGAAAAGGACTTTCAATTAGGTTATTTTTTTTGACATTATGGTGAGCAAATTGAAAAAAAATAAAATATCGAACGCATAGTATATGGCAAGGCCATTAAATATTCCAGACTAAAATTGAGCGATCGCCCGTTACGAATGACTTTAAAGGTTAGGAAGAAGTGGTCTTAAAATACTTTGATTTTCTTCTTTACCTAAAATATGTTAGTAGAGACCTAGTTCCTCTATAAACCGCTTTTGGCGACGGAAAGAAAAAACAAATGTGAAGGAAGCAGGGACGCAAATTTGTGTTACGCTTTTATTTGTCAAACAATTGCTTATTTCTGCCGCCTCTAATTAAGAAAGATAATTAAGAAACCTGTAGGTCGTAACTTTGATCTCCGTGACTTTAAGTTGAAATAAAAAAATTGAAAAGTTCATCATTGTGTTGCATATAAGTTAATCTTTCCCTATTTTTTAAATGGCTGTAGGATGTATTTGTACCGTGTTGTAGACAAAAATCTCGTGTAGAACGTAACCTTCCTTTTTGCCTATCGTGGACATACTTTTGATAAATAAAACAAGCTTTTCCTAGCAGTGGGATTTTAAGTAATTTTGGTGTGTATTTGCTCTGAGCTTTAGGCTAACATGTGTCAAGGTTTGTGGAATCTATAGTTTTTGGAAGATTGCGGGCGTATTTGTGGGCTATTTACGCCTATTTCTTTATTAATTGATCTGTAGTTTCAACTAGTCATTTAAATGTTTAAGGTCATTAGTGCCTTAGAAGAGAAACATGTCTCACTAGAGAAACAAACAAAGAGAGAGTTGAAAGGAGCTCAGTTCGATTCCAAGTCTTATGTTATGTACGAATATGTATGCTTTACGGAATATTTAAATTGTTGTTCTTAACGGTACAAACTACATGGCTCCATTCTCCCAAGACGGATATAAAAACGTGTATGTCTTAATGATTGTATTGATGGTTTCGTTACCACATTAAAATGGAAAGAAAATTATGTATATAAGAAATAAGACGATAATAACGAAGATGATAAAAAGATTGTTTTGTGGCATATTGGGAGCACACTGTTACTTTCACTTGTTCTTTTTTTTTTTATATATATAACAAAGGATCTACTAGTTCTGTCAAACCATTTGTGCAAAAAAGAAAATATGTATGTGAAAATAATTTAAGTACAAGATAATTTTTATGTACAATAAATTGAAATTTCCTATGTAAAGGTGTTTCGTTTTATAAATAAAACATGGTTTTGAGAAGCGTAAGGATTCTATATCCGTCACATAGCTCGAAAAGAAACATACAAATACTACAGGCTTCTTAGGTATTTTAACGTAATGAAATAAACTGACGCAGATAAACCCTTAGGATAGATAAGTAAAAAAAAAAAAAATCTAGATGTTTACAGGAGAGATAGGCAGTTAGGTGAAAAGATACGTCTGCTTGACTACGCTGATTAAGTAGGGTGGCTTGGGAGGCGGCCAAAACTCTACAACCGTTATGTTTTGCAAACATTTCATTCATTGTCACAGTTATAAAAATTAAAGTGATTTACTTGACAACTTAAGTGATTGTAAATTCGGTTTTTGAGTTTTGTGAAAACATATAAGAGCAACGCTAGCAGGCAATCACTTGAAAGAAAGTTAAGCTTAATAAAAGAACAAATTTATCAATCTAGTATATGATAACACTAGATGTAGGTGTCGTTATATTTTTCTTTTTTTTTTTTTTTTTGGTTAAATAAATAAAATAAGGAATGCTTAAGAATTAGCATAACATGTCGTCTTAACTTTAAAATAAAAGAGAACAGAGCAGTTCTTTAACGATATGCTTATCTTACGTTGACATTGAAAATTATTTCCATAACTTATACGGCTGACTCTCTTGCTAATAATATTAAATTCAAATCATTTGTGAGATAGAAAGACTTTATTATCTCTTGATTGCTATAATAATGTCCTCAGTACTCGCTTCATGTTAATACTAAAAAAAAGTTTTTTTAACAAAAATTTATTTTTGTATTTAGTGTGTACGAACGTATTTTCGATGAGTTTTATCATAAATTATTGTAAATACGCAGAAATAAATTTTAATACTTTTGTAGATTATAAAATACAATAAGTAATACGCATAAGCCAGTCAGTCAATGTCTAAATTAGGAAAATAGAATAATAAAAGCTTTCAAGGAAAAAATATTCAAACACAAACAAATGCAAGCAAAGCCTTTGTAAATATATCTAAAGGATTGAGGTAATCTTTTTTAAATTTTATATCAAAAAATTTCTTAATTTTTCTTTGAATTAAAAAATTGCTGAAAATTACAGATAATTAAGCATATATTTAGGTTCTTTGTTTCTTTATGTAAGACTTGAAATATATTTTCTGAATACTTCTTTGATCGAAAAGTTATTATTAAAGAGGGCAGGAACAATTTTCTCTGCAAAATTGGTAAAAGAGCGCTTGCTTTTGTTTATAAATTCACCGACTTAAAGGATCAATCGGTATTAGTATTTACTTTATTAAGGACAATAAGTGGAAACACTGCAGCTGCACATAGCACGCCATTAAATAATTATCGTAATGATAATAAAATTAATCGGACAAATACATTTATTTCGCTCTATTCTCAAGCAGAGAAACACCAAGCGCACATACATCAGAAATTATTTTCTTATTTTATTTTTATTTCAATTTCATTTAACAAGAAGTTCAAAAAGATGGTCAACTGACTATGCTGACTTCCATTGTGGGGAGTTATTTCAAAAAGTTGAAATCCTACGAAAATAATTGAGTTTAATAAGAGATCTAGCCCTGCGGAGTCCATTAAAATTTACCACTTTTTGTTAAATTTCGGAAGAAAAATTTTTTCAGATAAAAGTATACTTTGTGCGTTTGCTTGTCTGTCTTTATATGAAAAGAGTACTTAATTGTAGGAGAAGAACTTATAACAGGATAACAAGCAGGAGAAACTTGAGAAGACGCTAATGACAAGCAGCTTATTTAAGGTAATTTCACGGCGCACCATTAACTCGCTTCGCTTAAAACAGTTCGTATAAGGCTTAAAGGTTCGTATAGGAAGTGATCGAAAAAGATTTCCAAACCGATATATTTTCAATAACGTTCGTGCTTGAGCCAAAACATAGCGATGCGCCAAATTTCATCAAAATATGTCAACAGTTGCGACCTCTTAGTTGAATACAAGGCAACAGGACGGACAGACGAGCTTTGGTCGATTCAGAAAGGGATTCTGTATCGATCGGTATAATAAATAGTGGGTCTATCTCAAGTTCTTTTTAGTTTTGTATACATCCGCATAAAGGTAATACACTCTCGTACCACAAGTGGTTCAGGATATAAAAATACCAGTAGGTGTGAATAGCATAAAGAAAGTAAACTCAGTCCAAATATAAGAGAATTTCTATTATTTGTATTGCAATTTATTTAAACCAAAAAACTAAATTAAGGACTAAAGCAAGAACAACACTATCAGAGAAGACTATTGGTTCTTTCTTTTGGAAAATAGACTACAAGAGTGGCTTAGTCTTTTCGATAAAGTTAAATATTTAAATGATAGTTGTCCTGCAGCTATTTGCAAGATGTCGATCAGGCGCTCCGGATATGAGTTTTGGAATTTTTGAAAGATTTCAGAAAAAATGGTAAGATTTTAAGCCGACTTATTCATACCCTTCTGAACGCAAATGGTCCAATGGTCTTCAAAGTAGAAAACAAAATTTGGCGCACTCAAGCGACTTCCAAAGGTTTGCAATGAAAGTAATTTCGATGGGCTTGCTATACGCCAATAATTAATGAAATCTTAATTCTTTCGAAGGAAATCTTAGATTTCTTACTTAAGGTTATGGCTCTAATTCATAAAAGTACAGTCTTCCCCAAGTATATTCGAATTTTAAATTCAAATCAGATCTGCGATATACTTATGCGTACATTTACTAGCACTTGTGACTGTGCCTTCCGTGCTACTTGAAATAAAACATCAGAGAGTCTTTGTGTTAAAATTTTATATAAAAACTGCTCTTAGTTTTTGTTTTCTTTTTTAAAGGTAACAATGAAGTTAAAAGAGTTTACCACACAGTTCATGTAAACGAAAAAGAAGATTTTAAACCTTTGGGGTTTTGAAAAAGAGGATATGAAAAATTCGAACAAAAAACTTATCATTAAAGTTAACAGAATTTTTTGCATTTCTTTTTGTTGCTCTCAGAGGATTTTACCTTTAAATTTTATTTTGTTTTGCGATTTTTGCTTTTCTATTTTAACTCTGGTTATTATTGCGAGTCTACTCAAGAAGAAGACTGCTTAATTTCTCTTCTGCTTAATTTTTGGTACAATTTTATAAATATTTAAGAAAGTTTTAGTTCTTTTTAGAAAATAAGAATTTTATTTACACTGCGCTATGCTGATATTCTTGCTGGTTTCGACTCTTCAGAAGTCCGCAATCACCGCAGATGCATTATTATACCCTACAGAATTTGTGAAAACGTGCATAAGGACTTACGGTAGACTCACTTTTTAGTATACTGATTGGTTCAGAATCATAAGCTGAATTGATCTAAGCCTGTCTGTCCGTCTATCTATTTTTCAGTCTGATTTCTGCCTATGTATTTTTATGCTGAACCTATAGGACGCAATTTTTGAGATACTTAAGTCGAAAAGCGAATGCTAAGAGAATTGATCTGAATCGGCCCACTCTTTTCGACCACTCCCCAGCAACGGTTTATTTTAAAAAATCGTTATATACAAAAAAAAGAAAAAAGCAAAGTGAAAAGTAATAAAATTTGTATGGAGTAAATTAAATTTGCCATGTTTGGATCATGTCATGTGATGTTTCAGGAATTCTCTAATATGAGGGTTTTTATAAAAAGGATGCCTTTGCACGAAAATAATGTGTAATTGTCGGTGCATTCTTACCAAAGCGGCGAAGTAGGAGGCGAAGTGGTACAGGATATCTAATGGTCAGCTTTGCCCGACTATAGTGTTCTTGTTAAATTTGAGAGGATGCAGAAACATTATGTAGGTGAACTTTTGATGTTAGCATTGCGAAGTGTGTGAAGCGTTCGCAAAGAGTAAATGTAATCTCCAGAGGCAGGCGATTGATTGGTAATAACAAAATACAAATTAATTTGCTTAACATTGGATATCTCTGCGGAACTAATACAAGCTAATAGAGCTATTTTTAGGACGGGTAACCAAAGAATACATAATCACTTTATAAGACGAATTTTCTTTTTTTCATGTCCCATCAGAGCTGTTTTCACATATATAGCACTTTAATTTTTTATTTAAATTTTTTGACGTTCTGAAGTAAGAACAACTTCTTCAGGTCACGGAATCCAAAGAATAGATAAAGAATGATTGGAGGTATGGTCAAGTCAAAGTCAAATCTGGGAAAAATAAAAATAGAATAATAACGAGCATAAAAAGTTTGCATCTAATCTTGGACATAATAAATATTTTACACGAATAGAAGAGCAAAGAATTTTTATGTCAATTCTCAGAGATTCTTAAAAAACGAATCTAACTGTTGTTTACATCTTAAAGATCATAAAGCTTAGCATAGAAGTTGGTATTGGTGTTCTTATACTTTGAAGACAAAGTAACTAAAAAGTTAGCATAAAGAACAAAATATCAATGAAAGCCAGAAATTTGAAAAAAATCTCACTGGAGACCTTCATCATGCTCCATTCAGCTATAGTGTTGAAATATGGCTGCCACCCTTTTCCTATTAATTTTTGATGTGAACATGGCCTCCATTTTAATTAATTGCCAAAATAAAGTTTCCTTACATCCATCGCCAAGGACTTAACAAAATCTGTTGGCGACAATATATATATAGAAGAGAGCCCCCTTTCTTAGTCGGTCTCAATCTCTTTCGCCAGTTGTAGGAATTTCTACGAATTCAGACGAGAAACAACAGCCTAACACGTGGGCTAGTAAAGCAAGTAAATCAATTCCAAGATAGCCTTAGGCCTCCCAAAATAGTGAAAATATCTTGTATTATATAGCACTGTATACCACGATCATCAAATAACTTTCCGTAAATGTTGGTGTGATTGGTCTGCACGTGTGTTGTCTTTGTAAGCAAAAGCTTATTACAAAAATTGGTGTAAGCATTTTTCGGGACATTCAGAATATCGGTTTGAAATTAGTACCGAATCGACTAACTTATACGTACCATCTAATAAAATACTATAAGGAAGATATTGATTTGATTTTGCTAATATCGGAACTCTTCTCTAATGTAAATGCAAGCAAATCTTCTGGGTTGTTTAAGATAAAATAGGTTCACAACGTAATGACAAGTATTCTATAGTCTATTAGGCGCAATATCTTGTTTGATAATCGTAAGAAAACTAAAATTCGAGGTTAAATTTAAAAATAAATGTTGACAAAAATTGCTTATTACTTATTCCCTTCAAGCGTTCGCTTTGTTACTTTTCATTAAGATATTTCTATTTTAGCTCATTAAACATAAACAAACTAACATTGCAAACACACACACTCATATATAGGTATATGTTTGTGTGATATATGAAAGCGTAGTGCATATATGAAGGCTCTTGTATATTTTAATCATTATTTTTGTTGTAATTTTCATTTTCATTCATTGCATGTTTTCTTAACGATGTCCATGGTATGTGACTCTTAGTCGTTTGGTATACATTTCACTTTAGTTGTCTTCTTTGCTGGTGTTGTTTGCGTGTATGTGTGTATGTGTGTGTGTGTGTGTGTGTGTTTGTGTGTTGCGAATTTCTGTTTCTTTTCTTATTCTTTCTTCAGTTAGTTTGGTTTTAAATTCAACTTTTTTCTCTTAGAATTTGAGTATTGAAAAAACAGTGAAATGTTAGAAGAGAAGAAAATGAAAGGAAGAAGAAAAAGCAAAAAAAAAGTGTCACTAGTTATTATTATTCACAAACAATGCAACACTTTTCAGCTTTGTTACACTGAAGATGCTTAAAAGGATTTAATGCTTCTTGTTGGTTGTTAAGAGGATGTCGCATTAAAATTGAAAGTTATTGTTTTTCTTGCGTTTTTTGTTGCGTTACTGCACGAGTTAGCATTTCTGCTTGTGGTCTACGATACTTTTGGCACTTATTGTTGTTTTCGAATCATAAAATAAATACTTGTTCATTCTTCTCTTACGTACGTCAGTACGTGCGGATACTTAGATCTTGAAAAGCCATCAGGGATTCTTTTTTATTACGTAGTTGATTTAGAATAAAATGAAAATAAATATTTGCGATGTTTTCGTACACACGTACATGTTTTGTCGAAAAAGTATTGGGAGTTGGGAATTCGACTGCTTGACCTTCTTCCGTTTAAAATTGTTGGGGCTGATACACATAAATATCATATGAAAAAAAATGTTATCCACTTGCTTGAGCAATCTCACTCGCTTGCTCAAACTTCCGTCCATCGGTGTTTCTATTCGTGGGAAATTGTTTTGTGAACTCGACGTAAACATACGAGTTCTCATTCTCGACATACTTTTTCGCAATCAATTCCCATTTGTATTGCTTGCTCCCAAGTTTAGGCAGTAAAGACGTAGACTTTATAACTTTCAAGAGGTGGCTGCGACTACTAACATGCTCGATTCAATTCTTTCTGACGGGATTCACCTTCACGATTAATTCTAACCTGTAGAACAGTTACACTTGACACGTGTGCATAGTTCATAGCACTTAAGATAAGAAGTGATGTTGACTTTCCAAATAAATTTTTATCTCTCCGCGCCATGAGTGGCATTGTCAACCGATTCACATGCCCTCTCAATCTTAAGCCCCTATAGAGAAGATAAGTAGATATATCAGAGAAAGTGTTTTCTTAGAAGAGGCGGACGCTCTTTTCTTTCTAGTCCCAATATTATAAAGATACGTGGATTAAAAAAGTACGATGTAAAGTAACACACTTTGTAAGAGAGCTCTTTCTCGATCATTGGAAAATTTGTGAGAAAAAAGTAATGTTGCTAGTCCGGCATTGAGGTGTTTTTTCTTTCTGGTAGCTATGGAAATATGAGGGTGAATAATGAAGCTGAGAGCATTGTAAGAGAAAATCCGTGGAAGGAAAAAGAGCCTTGCCAGTCCGGCAATGCGAATCCAACTAGGAACATAGCTATATGCTCTCATAAAATCTCTGTTTCTCTGAATGTTAGAAGCCTTGAGAGAATAGACTTCAAGCTGAAACCTGGGAGCGGGTTACTTCGGAGAATTATCTGATAGCTTCGGTTCCCAAAAGTTGGATTATTTGCTTGAGGTTTCTTCAGAGGGGTGAGGCGCATATTCTATGGCTATTGTATTATTTTGTGCGCCATCGAACACCGTGGAATTAGGCCATTTTATGCCAAGTAAAACCCATAGAGCAATTTCTTTATTTATATGTATGAGAATGTTGGAAAGACCTAAATTTCTGGCCATTAAAAACACCGATCTTTGCCGGTAACTCAAAATAAATTCAAGAGAATTCCACTGCTTTAATAAATAAATTAGTCAACTTTAAAAAATAGCTCGAGCTGATCCAGGAAGTGCCTGAAAACTATTTCGGCTGGAATAGCGATTTTGGTGAGGAAACTCATGTATGTAGCTCTAGATTCTATAAGTTTTGAATTCATAACATACGAAAACCAATATAATCAGTTTTTTGGTAACTATGGGCGGGCTTATGAAGCCATTTTCTTGGTTCTAGGATCTCTAGAATAAAGTGTACGGAAAGGTTAGGGAAAATTATTGAGCCAATTCCGCTTGCTGTCATCCTCTCTTCATCGCCTATTGCAGGCCTATAATGAGCGCACTCTCAACTTTTTCTCATGTTCACGATTTCATCAAGAATTCGTTTATCCCGTGATTTAATGGACAGGTGTACTTATTAAACTTATAATGTCTAGCATCTCTCTGCCCAAAAGATAAATATCAAGTCTTAATACCTTATACTTTCTATTTATTATGAAAACTTTGTTCACTAAACTATTGAGCCAACTTAATACTCTCCCATTGGGGGTAACAGAAGTCATAAAGTTATTGAACCTTAAATATGTACAACGTAATACTTAAGCAAAAACGCATCAATAAGCCTTTTGCGTTAAAGGATATTTTCCTTTGACCTGTAAACTCAATGCACATTATAGTATATAGGGAGGCATACATAGAACTTTAGGTGAAAGGAACTTTTCGAAAATTTTATTATTGACCCAAACTGTGCTACAAAATAATTTAATTTTATGCCAAGGATTAAAGGCTTTAGGCATCGGCAAGCAAGAGGCAAAAAAGCTGACCTTAAATTTTCGCATACTTAAAAATGAATTACAACTGAACATATGTTTTGTGCCGTCTAAACTGAACAAATGAGCTTAAGTAACATTACTAACATTACATATAACGTAACATTACATTAAAGGCTAAATACCTACAGAAGTAAAACAGTTTTCGGTTCAAATAAAATAGTTTTCTGAACAAAGCTAAATCATGCTTTTAATATATAGCTTATGGTAGTGAGTTTTCGTAACCCATACTTAAAGCCTTATATGTATCAGCAATTAATGGTATTAGGAAGTTAAGTGTATAGTCTTATGCCTTATATTTTTAACAGAAATAATGGAAAAAATCCATTTAGATTTTCCGTCTGTCCTTACTTGAACTATCACGTATACATTTTGTTAAAAATGCCTGCGACATCCATACCAAAACTTCAAAAAATTCACAAAATTCTATAACAATTCTTCGAAGTATTTCCCTGTTTTGATGCATTACGTCAGGTGTTCATACCGGCATAGGATCCGGGTTGCATTTTTAGTGCCTTTAATTATTTCTGAACGCTGAAGAGGTATGCTCTTATTGGGCTTATTGGTCGCGGGGGATTCTGAAACGATGTGGTTTGGTGCATTAAGTCCTTTTCCGTTTGCAATTAAAACTTTTGGGTTCTCAGGGCTAGCAGATCAAATTTAATCTTAAACATCATCGAAATAATACGAAAATTAGAAAAAGATTCGAATTTAGCCGGCTTTATATGATCATCTCTTGAAGTCAATTTTGCAATTTTTGTTTCTTACTTGTTTTGGGCCATACAAGTATTTCTTCTTTGCCTCGTTCCTATTTACAGCTTAAGTCTACTCCACCGCCGAACGTTACGAAGCAGATTCATTTTGTGAAAGCACTTACAAAACCCAGTACGAAGCTTCAGAGACACTACACAAAGTACATGTATTTTTATTCAGGATGAAATTTTGTATTGACTTTGCTCTGTCCATCTATAAAATCGTCTATGCCAATATTATAAAATATCGAGACTTGACTTGCTCGAGTTCTTTTTCCAAAAAATTTGTGCTACGTGTAGAAGATTCTACCGCAACTGAATATAATTTACTTTTTTATTTATTGTTGCTTCGAGAAATGACGTCTTAAATGCGCAAAAAGGTATTTAAGAGAATTTGCATTGATCTTAATTTGATACCTGCATGCAATCTACGAAAAAGTTCAATATATGGCGAAATAAATTCAACCCGCGCCTGACCTAAGCTAGAACATTACGTTGCGTAGAGCAATCATTTCTTCAATGGGATCGTAAATATGCTTTTAGTATTACTTTAAATGGTCTGTTAACGTACGTGTTTCGTAGACTTTACGTTTTCATACAAGTATTTTATGAAACCTTAGCTAGCGAAGAGCGAAAGTTGTGTTAAAATCTAAACGCACATAAACTTCCTAAGATAAGAACAATACAGCAAAACAAATGGCTACGCATAAGTATAAATACATGTACATATATAAATATATAAATAAATCGAGATGCAAATTCCATGATTGTGATACGTAAATATATTTAATGCGCATGTGGTCCCCATGAAATGATTTCAAGTCTTACCTAAACCATATGTGACAGAATCATCCAGCTACACTTATACAGATTTACACACACATTTATGTATCCATTTATCCGGTATTATGTTCAAATTTAACAAATCATGATCATCTAGGCAAGTGGCAATACAGTGCCGCGTTATATAAAGGTAGAGAAGATTCACTATTCCATTATATCTAAAATGAATAAACGCGAGCACGTACATTTTTCATTTTATTTTTTTTTTTTTCTCCTATTCTCAAATATCCGTTTATGTGTAGATGTGAAAGCTTTTTTAAAATTCATACGTCTTTCAGCTGGTTATTCACATTATCATATAGATATGCGTTCGTGGGTATAATATGCATGCATTTCATTTAACGTGAGCATGCCTGCATGTCTGTATGTGTGTTTAACCGATAACAAAGTTATGTGTGTAGTATGCCGCAAAAGCTTGTTTGTAGCTTATGAAGGTGTCGAAATATGCAAATCTGTTTCCTTTTTCCGCCACTAGACGCGATGTTGGAGAATGTGTTCAGGGTTTCTGGCAAGAATGCAATTCGATCTGAGTAAATATGTGCGTTAGTTGCCAAGAGAGTTTTATTCAATATTATTACTACAGGCATAGATATACTTGAATACAAAAAAAGAATTGATATAGAGCGATATAGATGATTGCGGTAGTAACGTTTATCAAGAGACAGCAGAAAAATATGTAATATGTTGATAAACTTTCAGAAATTTCCGTCAAGCAATTCATCAAAAATCTTTTATTTATTTTTTATTTATTTTTTTTTTAATTTTTTCCATTTACGTGACTGAAATAATTTCATTCATACTAATGTGCACATAATTAAGCAATTTTGCGATTAAGGTTGACAGTAAAGAAGATGAACGCATTTACTCGAAACAGTTCTACCTGTTCACTCAGAAGAATCATAAAAGTTTTGTTAACAAGTCCTTGTAAGGTAAGTGACTTTTAATTTTCTTCTCTTTATTGTGATCTTTAGATTGCAAATTAAGCGGAAAATTGTACTTCTTATAACAGCTTCTAGACATACCGGAAATTATAATATTAATGTTACAGGAGAGAAACAATATCTCAGCAAATGTACGGTGTATGAAGTTAGTGAGATAATATCGATCTTTAAAGAACTTTTTTTTCTGCAAAAAATTAATTATTATGATTACAAGGACATATTATTTTTAATGGCAATTATGGAGCAATCACTCCTGAACATATGGGCGCGATAGGGACCAGATAGAATTATAGGCATAGCGTCGGAGAAGCGCCCGCTCTTCGACTAAATGGCGTGATACGTAATTGAAAGATATCTTGAATTCATCCTTAAAAGCTTATTGAAAAATTCAAAGTCATTTCTCGAAAGCATACTTATCGCTAATGAAACAATAAGAGTTTTGAGTCAAAGATGTGATAAGCTGCCTTACATTATTGTTACGACTTACTCTTTAATCGCTTTATCTGTTCTAATTATATACTAAAAGTATACGATCTTCTCAACGGTGCTTTTTTTTTTAATATAACCAATCAGGGGATGTCCCACAGTAGAGGTCAGCGTAGTGGATGTGAGCCCAATTTGCTTTATGCCGACTAACCATTCACTGCAGTTGTGACCAAAACAAACTCTACTAGCATGAGAAACGCCCACTTGATAGTTCCGATTCTTACCTACTCACGGAGAGATTATAGTCTTTTGGAGGCTGTTCTACACTTTTGGCGTTTGTGATATCCAGTAAAACTGCTAATACATTACAACAACAACATTGTTTTACGATTTTGCGTCGATCATTTAAAGATTCTCGCCTAAGTTTTGCTCAGACAACTGCGGTATTTTCTTATCAATCATCCTACTTATTTTGCTTCCGAATTGTCCATTCGTGTGCATGAGTCCGCGCCTTGCAAATCACAGAGTTTTGCTCTATTTATTATTTATTATTTTGGCATTCCAACCTATCACTACAGCCGCTACATCAACGTTGCCGTCATCGTGAATGTTTTTTAAAAAATTCGAATCCACTCGTTCTTACACGTATAGCCAATAAATCTTGTAAGTGAACACTCTTAAATATATATCGCTTCTGACTTAGGGTTTTGAGAATACAGCGATACATGCCTCTTAGCTCCCTTTTTTTTATATAAAGAATCACTCAGGGCATGTCCTCTGTTCGTGTAACACGGACATTGTCAGAAAGAGGAAAGGAAAGAGAAAGGAAGAGGTAGCTGTGAATATGTACACAATCGATATGTCTTTACCGACTGAGCACTCACAACAGCTACGAACAAAGGAAATTCTACAGCACCTTAGATTTGAACCCGTGAGCACTGACCACTCAGGCAGCAATAGCATTGTCATTAAGAACCCAACTAGATCTAGTGGAAGATATATACTCTTTTAAAGTAGAGAAGATTGCTTGCTGTGTTGAGCTGTGTGGAAGCACTACCTCTTTCCTCTGTGACCTTAGCGTAAAAATCATCCTAGAACTATAGAAATAGTAAGTGAGTTTGTGTGGACATTTTTCGGAAAATCTATAAAAATCGTATTACGAC
Source organism: Glossina pallidipes (assembly GCA_000688715.1). Classification (NCBI taxonomy): domain Eukaryota; kingdom Metazoa; phylum Arthropoda; class Insecta; order Diptera; family Glossinidae; genus Glossina; species Glossina pallidipes. Next base: position 504,814 of record KK499808.1, read on the forward strand.
AAACTTTTGGACGCCAACAGTATTAAACGGCCTCTGTGCTTTGTGCGTCGACCTTTCATAATGGCTATAATTGAGTACAAATTTGAAAGAAGAACAAAAGAAGAAGAGAGAAGATTCGATTGCAGTGCATAAGCCTACTTGGCTCATATAAGAGCACACTTGTACACTTCTCTGTGACTAGAAAGGTAATATGTTACATATTGCCGGTGTGAGCCATGAAAAGTCTGAAGCCGTCTAGGTGGTGGCGATCGTCGTACCCCTACAAGCAATACGTGGCACTTTGTATTACCCTTTGTGCAATTGTAGAATTGATTATGCAAACCTAATTTTTCAGGTACAAGTCCTGGATATATATCAGCAAAGAGAGAACCATTAGCACCTGCGCATCTTTGGGTTGATCGTTGGTGTCACCTTTCTTTACTTGAATAGTTTGTGTAGTGCATCGATTTCACCAGACTGGTTGCAATGTTAAAACTGTTAAGGACGAGCTAGTTTTTCTCTGGAGTAACTTACGTGCACTCGTTGTAACGTTCCTAGAGGCGAGTCACGTGGCAATCCTGCTGGAATCGAAAAATGATCTAATTTTTGCCATAGTAATAGTTCCTTAGGACTGCCCCTAAATTACTTCGGGTATTTTTTGGTCATGGCTAAAGATATGATCTCCTCTTGAATTAAAAAAACCAAACGAAACCTGTCTGCAGCTAAATAAAATTGCTGCTATTCTCGAATGCACACTAGGTGCCTGGTTTCTCAATTCAACGCACGGGTACCAAATGATACGACTCAAAACTTTTCTTGTTGACTTCAACTTTAAAGCAAACAAACCTTAGGTATTTCTGAGGGCTCTTCCAAATAATACTTTTTTTTTTTGTAAAATTTATTAAAACCAATCACTGTCATGCAAACGAAACAAAAAAAAAAACGATCATTAAGTTTACAACTAACATTGCCAGAGGAAATAAAGGAAACGTGATATTTATTAGTATGTATGTGTGTACACATTGGTTTATGTTTGCTTGTGTGAAGAGGGGCAAAGTATGATGATGTTGCCGATGAGACACGTCGGATATGTCAATGATGTCAATCCGAAGAGACAAATTGCAAAAATTGCGACCTCAATTAAAAGCACATCAATTAACAACAGTTAACAGCTGCTTCTTGTTCTTATCAATAAGCAGCATATAGCAAATAGTAAAGTTGTGATCCTGTATGTGTTGCAATGCAAACCGTGATGATGACTCATGCATATATTTATTGCATATTGCAATAAGCAGTCGTAGATCTATTTCCCTACCGTACACTTACTTTGCGCATATTCTTGCAATTTTGTGAACTTTCGAGAGACAAAAAGAGACGGAATATAAAAAAATATAAAAGAGATAAGGAAAACGTGAAAAAATCAAATAAAAAAAAAAGAAGTTTCTTCTGACAATACTCGAAGGCATAGAAAATATGCAAATGCAGTTTAGTAAAATGAAAAGTATGTGTTTTGCAAAGGAATGCCTGCTCGACGGCACTCAACTCAAGCCAATTGTTCAATATTGTTATAAATGTTCATTTGCTTTTTTGCAATGTTTTCTCAGCCTGTCTATGTAAACTGTCATGTAGTGCGTCAGAAATGCTCTTAAATACTTTCAGTGTACAGAAATGGATTTGTTTTTCGTTCACCAAACAGATTTGAAAAGGACATCTTGGCCAAAAGCAATTAATCATCATCAAGAATATTTATCCTGACTGTTACGGAAAAGTTTTTCGAAAATTGTAACTGCAGGAAGGACACATATTAAACACTTAGGACAACACACTTGCATTCTATTTAAACACTCAAGCACATATCATTGTAAATATATAAGCACTTACCCGCTTGTATTAGTGTTAGGTGATTTATTAAAAGCAATAGCGCCACTGTTAACATTGCTTTGCCATTCAAGTGCTTTCTTTTAGTGTTTCTGCTTGTGTTGCGAACAATTTTTGTTGTTTTTAATGTTCGTCGTGTTGACTGATGATAATGCGAAGAATGTAGCATTGTTGACTCCATTTCTTGTTGCTGTTTATCTTTTTAATTAATATTTTTGTTTTTTGGCCGAAGCTAAAATATTGAAAGAAAACAAAATGACAAACGAAATAATTTTTAAAAATGTTTCTCTTAAAATCAAAATATGTTTGAAAATCGAAATATATAAAAAATAAAACACTTTTATCTGCTTCTTTTTCTACTATGAATCAGCAAATCGACAGCATATGACTTGCTGAGTTGACTACAAAAATTTGCAATACGTACACGAGGTTCTTTGTTTGAACCTTAAAAAACATGATAGACATCAAGACATTTGTAATTCTTAATCAAAATAATTCGAAATGCCATAAGGGATATGATGACAAAAATGAATCATCGCCACACTTAACAAAAGATTCAACTGAATAATTTAAAAGAAAAGTTAAGGCAAAATAAGTGAAAACATTGTATATCCTACACTACTGCGCTTAATATAGCTATTTATGCAACGACTTTTCACAATAAGGTGTTATATGGAAAGTGGTCGAAGAAGTGAACCGGCCCGAGCCATTGGTAATAATGTTCAGCCTTAAGTGAAAAAACACATTCGCGTAACAAATGTAGAATGTAGGTGAAAAATAAGAATACGGGATGGACAGACAGACAGACAAATAAGCTTAGATCGATTCAGAAAGTCATTCTTAATCGATCGACATAGCGAAAGGTGAGATCTCCCGGGTGTTGCATACGTCCGCACAAATTAAATAGTGGTGTAGGGCGAAACAAAAAAGAAAAAAGTTGATAAAAGTAGGAAAAATGCCATTAATCGTAAGGCATCTGCAATTAAATAATTCCTTATCGTAAAGCTTAATATTATATATATGACTCTAATTATTAATTAATATATGGCAAGTATCTGCTAGAGTCAAAAATAATAACCCATATCCAGATATTTTTCGTGCTTGTCTTAAGTTATTCAACTGTTTTCATCCCATTTCTGTCGATGAATGACTCAAGTGAAAGTATATGAGACAGCATCATGCTCAAGAAGCCTTTCTGAAAAATTTCAACGAACGGAGGAAGAGAGCAAAGTTAAGTCGTCTCTGAATAAGGGAGATTACATTACGGTACTGAGTACACTACGGTGTTCAATTACTAAGAGGAATTTTCATCTTGAAAAAACGCGCTTCAATTTCAATTTTTTCTGTTAGCAGGGTACAATTGTCATGGACTTCTAAAATAATTTCCATGCAGTTCGAATAACCGGTTAACAAATTCTGGTAAAGCCTTCACCCTACGCCACTTTAGTGCAACAGTGTATCAAGTTTATGCGGATGTAAGCAACAATCAGAAGGAGTTCGGATAGACTCACCTTTTGTTCTAGCGATAGGTTCATAAACATTTTCCAAACAGATCTTAGCTTGTCTATCTGTCCGTCCGTTTTACATTGTTTTGTTCAATCTACAGGTCGCAATTGCTGAGATATTTCGATGAAGTTTAGTACAAGGATGTGCTTTGGATCGCGGACGAAACACTTTTTCGATCATCTCCCATATAACGTATTATTTTGAAAAGTGGTTATATGAAAAACAATATTAAGCGAAGTGGAGTAGTATTTATTGTTTGGCCATGGGTCACTCTAATGATTTTACACATTTTTTTTTATACGGGGTTTAATAAAATATGGATAGGATCGGTCGGAAAGAAGTGGAGAAAGAGGAAGAGAGAGCAAAGCGGTCGCAATCTAGTGGGTGTGTGCCCAGTCAGTAGGTGTTACCCTTTTACCTATTGAGCACTGACTATAGCGACGACCAAAGTAAAGTCTACCGCATTGAGATTTGAACTTGCGAACAAAGACTTGCTAGTCGCGATTCTTACCTCCTCGATTAGTCGAGCGGACAGACACAAAAATTTAATACAAAACGATAGCACGGTAATTGGATTGCGAACATACAACATTAGCAGGTAGAAAATGATAGATTTTCATGCATTTGCATGTGGTGTTCGCGTTTACAAATTTATTCAAGCAACGCATATTCAAGCGTTGCCCTAAAGCCAAAAAAAAAAAAAAAATGTTTTTTTTCTTTTTCATGTAAACCATTAAATTATTTACCCTTTAAACGTTTGTTAGGCCGAGTGTTCGTTGACGTAAAATTGATAACCAGCAATTTGACCAAATTTATTCGCGAAACGGACAAATTATGGCTGCATGGCTCCATTGGCCGCGCTAACCGCGCCATATACTTAGTTATTATTGAAATTTTTGTTAAAAATAATTTTGTAAAATTTTTAATGAAGACACGTTTAGGAATTCTGCTAATAGTTTATTGCAAATAATTGCTGTGTGTAAAAATAAAATGAATTGAATTTTAATTAAATTATTTTTATTTTAACTAATTTATATAATGTAAACAAAAGCAAAAGAAAAAAAAAAGTTTGAAAAGCGGAATAAAAATTATTTTGCACATAAAAATGAATAAACGCTTTGTAGATATCGACTTAATAACTAATTTACCATATTTTTTTTTAATTAACTACATTACTGTAGGTGTCGATTACTTTTTTGCAATCTATTACAGAATTATTAAATTTAATTTATTTGTATTAACATGTAATTATAGTAAAAAAAAAAAAATCTTTTCTTTTTTCGTTCGTACTGTCAACGACAATTATAGTTTGATTGCGTGCAGGTATTTATAAAAATTAATTACACATTAATATCTATTATAATATTTTGCAAGTAAGTACTACTTGAACGACATTCAATCAAATCATACCATCCATACTACAATTCATGTAGATGTTGTCGCGAATATCGGTATATTATTATATTGGAGTCATCTCTAGGTTTATTTCAAAAATTCTTGAGGTTTCCATATAAATGCTTTACTTGGGTAAGTATCCAAGGTTCGATGTGAGGATAAAAAAGAAAAACAGACAACAAATTAAAAATTTTTTTTATTAAGCAGAAGTAAGCGGCAGCTCTCAGCATTGGGTCTCTTTTTTTCCTACATATTAATGATCGAAATTGTATATTGTACAGCATCGAGTGGAAGCAATCGCAGGCCAAGTGCCTAAATACCTAGATTACTAGGTGTCTAGATTTAAAGCGAAAGAAAAACAAAATCGCGTAATGTCACAAGATATAGTAAATATCTGAGAACAGTTCAATTCCTGAAGCCACCAGATATCGATTGTAATTGATCAACCCTTTGCACTCGGAATATGAGGTATGTAAAATTCAAAAATAATTTCATGTAATATGATGATTAGATATAGGAGTAATCGGCGATGGTGATCGATAAAGGTGTGGGAAGATTTAAAGCCTCGCCTCAAGTGAAGGCTTAATATTATGTTAATTAAACGCTTATTTTAATGAAAAATTGCAGGCTTTGAGGCTTTCTTTACTAAAGCTTAGCTTCGAGTAAATATCAGACTTTGCTTTGCTTAAAGACGCACCTCCGGCATAACTAAGGTACTTTCGTAAATAGATGTCTTTTTTATTTGAAAAACTTTTAGTCCTTTTTCCAATGAGAGCTCGTGTAAAAACTATTTACGTGATTAATGATCAATGGTTATATAGTTTGGTCCGGTTAATAAGAAAAAATTATGCGAAGATTTCTCTCATAATTTATTCTTTAGAAATTATTTTTTGTGGTTACTTTTTCCGAACATTTTGACTTACAATTCTAAACTAGGCGCAGGGAGATAACCTACGCCATCCATTTCTTTTACTAATCCCAGTCAGTTCCTTTGCAGAACTCCAAATATAGGTGCAATTATTATTTCGGATCAAGATCACCACTTCAATTTTTTTATAACGTAGTTAGAGCTAAAGTGCCTGAACGCCGCTAAAAATCCTCAGCAGTTGAGACAAGCTCGTGTGCTTGTATTACTCGCTTGACAGAAGATTCAACATTATGCCGTTATATCATTTCAAAACCTTAACAAAGACAGATTAATATATGGAATGAGGAAGCAACTTTGTCGTCCAATAACTAATATGGAAATCCGAACTTTTCAATTCTTTCACAAAAACCATGAGAAAACAAGACTCAACAGAAGCTCTGACAATAAGAATTTTTTGCGCTTTGGAAAGAATATCGCGTTCAGATCAAACGCAAACTCAGTGAACCCAAGCGTTAGTGGGCCAATCCTAGCTTAGTTCATCATCATTCACGACGCTTGCTTGCTTGTATGACATTGCAGCCTCCAAAAGGAAAGTCAATTCAACCCTTTTTACAATTTTTATAGATGTTGCCGACTATTTTTAATTTATTAAAATTCATACTTTTCTGATATCGATTAAGCGACAAAAACGTAGCGTGGCTGTCAAAAATGTCAATAAGCTATCAACGAGTGTGTTGCTACGAGGATTTGCCTGTAATTTGAAAAGTAAAGTGAATTTCTTTTTTTGTTTGTCTTTTTTTGATATATCCACTGCATAAAACTGATATACAATGACAATTAATTCATCCGAATGTTTCGGGAGTTATTCAATAATTCCACAAGCATACATTCACATACACATAGAGATACACATAAATAGATATGTATGACAAATGTAAATTAAAATCGCTTTAATGCCAGAAACAGACATCAACTTGACAACCTGTTGATTGCTGTTATTTGCTTCGCAACCCCAATAACTACCGAACGGTAGTATAGGAAGTTGGTGTTTTTTTTTTGTTGTTTTTAATTGATATAATTGAAAATATATTTGATAAAATAAATATTTATTAAGTTTTACGTAGTAACTTATGAAAATATTTTTCTTCTTTTTTTTATGTAAGCGATTTTCATTAAATTAATATAAAAATACATTTAACATTATTTGCAAAAAGGTAAAATAAATATTAAGTTTCAACAATTAAAGCAATAAATAATTTGTTTATTTTGTATAGTTGATTAAAAGGGTAGAGAATAATACGAATTGAAAACATTTCTAATCATTAATCATCGAAGTTTATATGATTTCCTCTAAATTAAATTGTATGATACCCTTCCTATATGTAATGGCATGCGTTTTGTGAGGAAGGACTACAATTAATTTTTCCATCAATGCTTGCGGGTATCGTCTAGAGAGCATTCACGATGCGAGTTAAATCGTCTTCTATAAAGTTGTGGGAACAGGAAAAAACAATATCCATAGCGAACAAAGTCGCTGGTATTATCCGAGCTCTTGACATGATATTCACGATCGATTAACTTGAGTAGGAAAGAACTTGTATTTTGTTTAACATTTACCGTAACGGGGCTAACTGTTTTATGGCATCTTAAGTAATGTATTTTAAAACGACGAATTGCCATGTGTCCTCTTACAACTCTCTTGCAATGGTGTCGGTGCGTTTATGATTAAATATCGGCCACGCCAGCCAAGTCTGAAGTTCATTTACGAAAATATTTCAATTAATTCCTTTTACCTCTTAATTGATTTCTCCCAATGTGATCCTTTTCTTGCTTTTTTTTTTTTTGTCTTTGTTGGCAACAACAAAACTAGAATTCGAACGTAACCATACAATAAATTTTTGTTAGAAATAAATTGATTCTTTTCAACTCTTGGACGGTAACCTACCCGTTTTACAGTGCAATTTTTTCTAACATTTGGGGTCACTTTCTCTATAAGCATTTCTGCAACAATGGCAGCTTGATGGGAAAGTACAAAGGAACAGCTTGACTTAACCCACTGAAGTGTGTAGCACATAGTCTTTGGAGTTCGTAAGTCAAATGAGTTTTTTGCCAACAAACACCCAACCTCGAGAAGCTTTAGTTTTCCCTGTTAATGATAACTACAAGCGAGTCGATATTGAAAGCACAAAAAATCATATCCTTCGCATCGCCCTTTGAGGGGATTAGTTATAAATCTTTAGCACCGCTGCTGAACCAAATTTTTTTTTTTTTTAACACAATACTCAAATTTTGACAGAAAGGTAAAAAAAAAAAAAATATTTGCACGGCGATTATTAATAAAATATATTTTACTTTCCTCTCTGAAATTAATCCTCTTTTTTTGTTAAAAAACCGCTTCGGATTCAATTGTTGTTTGCAAGCACTTTTGCCAATAATGATAAAGAATTTTCGAAAAGATGATTCCGGATATTTTTTGAAACCATAAGCAACCATAAGTTTCCGTTATTTCAGGGAATAACGTTTATGATCCTTGAGGCATATATATACTGCATATAGAAAACAACAAAGGTTTCCAATTAAAATCGAAATTGAATTTATTAGTTCAACTTTGTAAGCAAAAATCATTGCGAGTATGTTTTAAAATAATTTCTCTGATGTTTTTTTTTTTTTTTTAACTTTTGTTTATTGGTTTGAATATCATGAATATATTGCTTCTAGTGCTCTTCGTATATCAACCAACCTTCACGAACACAATTCATTTTTCCCCTTCTTACGCTGTAATGAACGATTGTTTTTTATTAATTTATTCAATTAATTTATAGCTTAGCTAACTATCGTTGCTGTTAACATTCAAAAATTTGTTAAAAATTACTTTTTCCTGCATACTTAATAATCATCGTCACGTTGTCGTTGCACTGTTTTCAATGATTGACAGGTTACTAGGACTGATTTATTACTCGCAACGTTTTGCTTTTTTTTATCTCACTGTCATCGTTGCTGCTTTAAGCATTTGATAGGTCATTGAGCTTATTGGGTATATGCCAGATTTTTGTAACATTTTTTTTCTTTTTTTTTTTTGTTTGCAGGAAGACGACACTCAATGACAAATGTCTGTCAAACTGATGTAATTATGTCATTTCTAAAATATTTCGCTTTTTATTACGTTCAATAATGTGATGCACTATTTTATTACAAAAAACGTGCTTCCCATTAAACAGTTGCGCGATAGGAAGTCAAAAGGCTGCATTCACGTATAGGCAAATTGCAGATATTGATTCTTTTAGGGAATTTAAATGAGCTTGTTGAAGACTCACACACACACACACACACACACACACACACTCGCCCACACAGCGAAGCATATTGGTGGTTAGGAACTTCAAAAATCATTTTTCAGAAGTGTAGACGAAAAACGTGAAAATTATCTACCATTGCTGCTACCAGCATCTTTCGAAAATTTTCATTTCCTGCTTCGCAAGTATCGGTCAATAATAGTTTGATATGGGTTCAAGTCAAGGTTCTTCTTGGGTCTGATTTAGCACACTTTTCCTTGAAGCTAATCTCATTTCTTATGCGCGTTTTTTCTGAACATATGGAACTGCTTCTGTTTTCAGCTTCGCAAGCGTCATTGGTGACAATATATACAAATCTTGAAGTGCCTCGATAACATGTTTGTATCAAACAATCAATTGGTGGGAAACTTCTGCTATCATCACATGTGCGGCATAGATTTCTAGAAAAATCTCGCGTTGCATGAGTATTTTCTCAACTTCCCTGTCAGTGAATTACATCTTCGATTACATATATTGCAATTTCGTGCAATATGCTGCACTTCATAACTAAAACCGTTATTCAGATAATTTTCGTCTCAATTCGTAAAAAAATCAATGAAAAAAAAAAGCGACTTGAACTGCAGATATTTTCATTGGATAACTTGAGAGATATAAACAGCAATTGGAGATGACAAAATTTCGAACACGGCTTTCTCACGCCCACAAAAATATTCCAAATCAATAAAGTGTTTGTGTTATGCTCCTTTAGTTCACTGGTGTGAAGCTAGTCCAGCGTGCGTAGCCTATATTTTTGCATTTACTGCCAGGTGGAGTTTCTTGAACATGTTCGTGTTTTTGCTAAGTAGATTGATAGACGAGCGTTAAAAAAAAAAACGCTTAAATTGTTGAAGTGTTTTCAAGGGCAGATTTACACACTTTGAAGAAATTCTGAAGATTCTTCGTTTTATTAGTCATATGAAAAGAAAATATTATTCAACTTTCTGTGAAATCGAATAATTCGAAATTTTTCAATTTCACACTCTTCACATACATAGATAAATAAATTTAAAAAACATGAAGTTGTTCTTTATCAACAGAACTACCCTTAGGCACTTGTAATTAGACTCTTTAAAAAGGCAAAGATTAAACGAAAAGTTTCATTGCGTAACTATGTGAACTTTGAACATAGATGTTAGTCGGGTGATTATCGTAACATAAAACTGAATCTATTTTGAAAAGACAAAAGAAATGAAATTCCCAACTCATTACTGGAAATGTGTACTGAGCTGAATTTATCTGCAAACTTTGGAATGCTCAGTTATTATATGTGTTCTTAACTACAAAGTATATTTGTTTTTGTGATTCTCTTGTAACATAAAAAGAGACTGACATATCCGTTACCTGAAAGTATCTCATTTCTCTAGGATCGATCCCTTAAAGCAAACTTTTTGCGGGAAATATAACTTAACTTAAGTGTTCATGGGAAAGTCAAGGAGAAAATCTCTTTAAGCAAACAAAAATTTCATCAATCGCCCATTTAATCACCAATGCCGTGACATCTTAAACACTTCTTGCCAACGATATTAATAGTAATCGATTGAGCTGCATGACGACTGACTAGTTGTAGGCTCTAGTTAAGGACTCTTTTTTTTCTTCTTACTATTTTGTAACACTTGTGTAACATTTTTCCTTTAACTATGTGAATGGCAAACTGTGCGAGATTCGTTTCGAGCCGTACATCCTTTCGGTATTGTTTTAGTTTGCATTTGAAGCTAATGAACTTCTGTGTTGCTATAACTTTAAAAAGTTAACTAAAGTAAACTTTTTATTTAACGGGGTCGCCAATTGTTTACTTTTAATTATTGGTATATATTTCAAAGCACATACACATGCACGAGCATAGGATTTTCTATTTTCATTGCTTTCTTCAAACGTTCACTTTCCGTTCAATATAATTCTAATGAAGTTCTCATTTGTGTTCTTATATTTCAAAACAAATATTAAAACGAGAGAGAACACAATTTTGAGTTTCATCTCATTTTCAATTGCCTTGCAGTTAATCAAGTCACGTCTAAAAGATACCATTAAAGACTCAAGTATCGGAAAATATGCGATAAAAGAAATTACATGAATAATTGAGAGATGTACAGAGAGATGTATGAATATTTAAATGTCTTCGTCTTATTCTTCGAAGAATTTAGCAAATCAACAACAGATGTTACAGATGTGCTAATGAATACAATAATATTTAAATGAATTATGTATGCGAATTGTTTATCGACACTTGCTGAAGTAATAGTTGCAAATATTGATTGATTGGAGAATAATACAAATAAATATTTGTTTAACTCTTAGAAGCAATGTGCAAGTAACAAATCGTCCTTTCCACACATAAGACAGATACACAAATATGTATAGATAAACATGATTAATGTGTGGTTGAAAAAAGACCACTTCATAGACAATTACTTATAAAGTTTGCTACGATGAGAAGATCTTACATAAATCAGTAGTATAATGTCTTTGTTAATGGCATCGATTTTCGACTACAATCTATACAATAAAACTTCCACTTCAAGTAATTCATTTTTGTTAATGTTTACTATTTATACCACTATACCTCTTAAGGGAAATAAAGGGCATATTAAGTTTGTAGAGAGGTGCGTAACAATCAGAAGTACTTAAGATAAATTCAACTGATACTGAGGGACTCAGAACGATACTGTGATTTATGTTTTGAATCGATGTAAGCTTAGTTTCTGTCTGTCTGTCTGTCCGTCCATCTACTTAATCTCTGTCCATACAGTTTTCTTTTCAGCTTACAGATGGCAATTTTGAGATATTTTCACCAGATTAATGTTTTGGTCTAAGGCCGAGCATTATTGACAATGGATTAGGTGGAGCCAATTTTGCATTGACTCCTCATATAACGTCTTAATTTAAAAAAGTTGTCATGTCAAACAAAGGAATTTTCGAAATTTCGCGACAAATATCGCTGAGTATTAGTATTTTCGTAAACTAAATTGAAGCGAAAATTTTGAATCGCACGCACTAATTATTTGAAACCTTTCCATGGAACCTCTTCTACGAAAAGCAAGTCTTTATTTATATAGCAAAGCGGCTCACATATTAATATTTCAGGGTGAAAATTAGTCCATACTAGTATTTCGAATACAGAAAATATCGTGCCACGCTTGGATCAAGTAGGCCAGTTTTTTGAATACAGCTCCCTATAAGGATTCCAATTTATACGACAAAATGATTTAATATTTAAGATTTTATAATGAAAATAAATGAAGAAATGTCTTAGATGAAGTGGCGGAAAGTATATGGCGGTTGACCTTGCCCCATTATAATGGTTTAACTTCTTTTATTGTTAGCTTGCTTCACGAATGAGGGAACTCAGGTATACAGCAATAGGTATACCATTAAAACTCCCAACTAGGTTTAATGGTCTGTTCGCCCGTGCTTGCAATTAGAGCTTTAGAAATATTTAGTGCTTGGCTGTGCTTGTAACCGAAATCTGAAAAATGTCTGCTATCCGTTTGCGCTTAATTTGAAAACTGATTATTGGCGGCTGGCCTTGTAAAAATAATCTGCAAAGTGCTTCCGATTCTGTTTAGTCCTTAAATATGCTTTTAAATCGAGCTTTAATTAAAGCTTACAACAATCTATCTCCCGCTCTCTTGCAGTAAAACTAACTACTTAATTGTTTACTATATAATTATAAAACAATGTTTTTTTTTTTTATTTTCACTTTAAAATTCAAAATTTATTAGTGTATTTGATATATTGGTTCGATTTTGATTTTAGTGGACTAATGAGAATTTCGTTTATATGCGTTATGAACATGTTACTGTTAGTTATTGTATTGTTATATGTAAGGAAAATAAAATTTTTATTTACAAATAAGTTCCGGACGTACTTCAAACACACAAACTCTCCAATCCAATGGAAATTGTAAACATACGCGAAGCATAGTTATTACGACCAATCGAACTGTTATACGTAGTATTTTGCTGCATTGTTTTGATGTGCAATAAAGCTGTTCATAATAGCAAATTTAAAAGAAAACTTTATGGCAAATTTTGGTTTTCGAATTTAGTAAATTTTTCAGTCCGGGAAAATGGCGAGTACATTAATTTTATCTTTTGCTTTTTAACTTTTAGGTCTGCTTAACAGGGATCCTTTGAAATGTAATTAAGCCAGATGAGGAATCAGACCTTTTGCAGGAGTCTGGCTGTCTGCTCTCCGATCTGTCTGCCTGCTATTCACTTTGGCAAGGTTCAGGATCGCAAAGGAAGACTATAAACTAGGTTTTGGAAGTAGGAGCGCTCCGCATACCAACCCAACTGCTTATAGAGAAAAAGTTATAAAAGAGAAACTGTACTAATTGTTGATCTGATGGCCAGTATATCTAATTACATGTAAGAAAGCTCTCGACGAGTCAACTTTTGTGGACACTAGTAGCACTTTACTTTACAATTTTTATTTTTTAACATTAGTTAGGCATTGAATAACAAATATTCGCCCCGAAGTGAATCTAACTTTCCTTAGCTTTACGTCTAGTCTCATATGGTTGAATAATCCGAGAACGTTTCTTCAATAGAATATGTGTACTATTAAGAGATATTTTACTGAATATCTTCAGATTTCAAATTAAGAACCTTCGCTTACTTAAGAAATTAGATATAAACGTGAAGAACTGGATAATGAGAATCGCTTTTAGATGTAAAACCTTATAAATCGGTAACAAATTACATAAAAAGTACATAAGTTTGCTTTTCATGCAAAAGTTTATGTGATATGGTCATCTTGGCAAATTCAAGAGGAAAAAAACTATTAATCAGCTTAATTTAAACCTTTGAATATTCAGCCTCTACATATTGTGATAGCATAAAATAGATTTCACTCGTTCATATTATTCGATATTGTTTTAACAATAAGTAAAAAAAAAAACATTTAAAAATAATATATTAGGTTGTGCCGAATTTTTTCTATCGATCACTTTTATCTTAGGAAAACGAGAAATACAAAATTTGGATATGCTATGAGCCGAAGAGGCGAATATTTTTCATTTTTCGCATATTCTATAGGATTAACCATAGAACCGAAGTGACGATTTTTATCGATGCATCTGCTGTAGCTTATAAGTAATGAGCAAAACTCCCAATTTGTTTGCTTTTGAGTAAAAAGTTTTTCTCAGTTCTTCTAGCATTTTAGGCTTGACTTCCTTTGGACTAAGAGAGTGTTTACTACGGACGGACAGAAATTGCATGACAATACCGATTGAAAATTTCTTACTGAACAAGAATACGTTTACTTTATATATACTTTATAACGTCTCCGCAGCTTCCTTCTAGGTGTTGCGAGCCTCTCAACTTCCGGTAGTGGGTACAAAAATACATACGGATTCAAGCGGTTGATAGGAGCTACCGAAAAGCGAAATACTTACATGCGCCAAAAAAAAGAAAGGGAAAAATTCCTAAATAGCATTCATTGAGACTCGGATTAGGCCGTCGTGCTTATGTTGTCAGATTTAGCCCAGTATTAGTCAAATTTAAAACATGATTGAAACTTCCTGCAACTTTTGTGAGAGCGCTATCCTTTTCAGTTTGTTTGTTGTCAGAGCTTTGTAAGCTTTGTTTAAGAATTAAGGAAAACATTATTTTGAAAACGGACATTCAGTTTATGTTAGGCTGGAGGCGTGGGCTTCGATCGATTTCTGCCATTTTGAATATCAACTTGCCTTGGCAAATTTCAAATCTAATCTCTTAATTTTTTCAAACAAGTGAACGTTTTTAACAAAGACATATAGCCATGGTTATGCCTAGATCGATTCAGAGCTCACAAATATATACATATTTATGTACATGGGGTCTTTAGAATTTCCTTTTGGGTGCTACAAATGTTTTTAAAATGTGAATATGGCTGTAATCTCTCGGCTTAGAGTATTATAAACATATTTAAATGACGGTATTTTCGCATATGATACGATATGAAATAAAAAAAATATGAAAAAACTTCTTATATGTGTAGGTACACCTTTTATTTCGCCAGTCAACTCAGAATCATTTCCGGAGCAGCGTTTGGCCGATCGGTCTATTTATTAGTTTGATGTTTGTTCATGTACTTTTGTGACCGTAGTTTTCGAGATATTTTGATGAAATTTAGTATACTTGCGTGTTTTGCCCTAAGGGTGAACACTATTGAAAATGTATTGGATCAGAATATCTTGCTTTCTTTCGAAGACACAGTTATTTAAAAATGATTTGAGATTTTAAACTATTTTCAACAAAAATCGTTGGAAAAACTACTTTGGAATGCTAAATGAAGATAAGAAACTTTGTTGAGCTGAGATTGAATTTTTATCCTAATCTCATACTTTATGAAAAATAAACCTTTATGCGACAGCAGTCATCTAACACAGGCAGCTGAAGAATATCCCAAGTAGGTACCAAGTTTGCGTTAAGGTCGCTTTGGCCACCACTACAGTAAGTTAATAGAACTTCTATTACAGTAACGCAATGTAAACCTGCGCAACGAATGCATGTTGTATGTTATTATAATACAGAAGAGCATCGCATACTACCAAAGCCTTAACATAGTGATATTTTGAAACACTATCAGGCATCGTGAAATACGTAAAAATTATTACTGCAACATTTGCGTTTGCTTATGCAATAAAAGACAAGTACCGCAAGAAATTAATATCTATGCATAACGCCGTAAATTTGAATAATGATTTGTTTTTGAAATTATGTGAGGACTTGGACAAATTGCTTCACGGTAAACAATTGCAACAAATGCACAATAGGAAAATGCTTTTGATATATGTGTTTGTTCCATCTAACTTATATGACTCGACTATAAATTTTCACACCGGTTCCCGTTTTTGCTAAGGTAAGCAGAATTTAGGAATAAAAAAAATGATTACGAAAATTGAACAAAACAAATAAAAATATTATGGTGGAGAACAGACAAGCAATAAATACCCCACAACCCTCTACGGCAATTCATATAACGACTTTTCAAAATAAGGTTCGATCCGAACTACTTTCAATAGCGTTCATCCTTGAGCCAAAATAAGTCGTTCCACCAAATTCCATCAAAATATTTCAAAAATTACGGCCTGTAGGTTTGCTACAAGGAAACAAGATGGACAGACTAACAGACAAGCTTAGATCAATTCAGAAAATGGTTCTGAATTTTACGCTCAAACTTTATGTATCGTTGCCATGGTATAGGGTATAAAATTAACTACTACTATTATTTATTATGAAGTGTGCGCACGTAATTGGGGAAAATTGTTATCTCATATGCTAGTGGATGAGTAACGCGACTAAGAAGTCAGCATACCCGAGTTCGATTCCCAGGTGCAATAGATCATACCGCAAATGTATTTGGCATGTACTCGACTGATAAAAAGGCGATCGCACATACAACTCCCAGGCTGCGGGCGTATCCTGGCGTGATACCATGACAGGTATTAGAAGAAAAGAAAATTCTTAAAAAAAATTTTAGAGAAAAAAAGACACTCTAGATTTTTGATATTTCTTGAAGGACTTTAAAAGCTATAAGCTAAAGCAGGATGCTATATAATCTGCGTGATCACGCAAACGGTACATTCCAACACATTCAATAGCGTTCATCTTTAAGCCAAGACGAGTCACTGTGACAAATTTCACCAAAATGCATCGAAAATGTTGACGTATATCTTGCAAAGAAGTCGTTACGCATCAGATAGATGTACGATCAGACAGACGGACAAGCAGACAGGCAAGGAGAATGTCGGGATGGGGAGACATACGAGTGATGAACAGAATAGACGGATAGGTATGTTTGAGTTGATTCATAAAATAGTTGTGAATAGATTATTATAACGCAAAATGGTTCTCTCACAAAACATCCCGACTATTAAATCTATCCGCAAAAACTTAACACAGAAGTGCTAAAAGTGGTGTAGAACGGATACAATAATACAGAAATTTTTATATTTTTTTCAATTTCTAGTATCTTTTTACTGCATTTTCTATTCTATCGCTTTATTTCCTGCTGCAACTGTTACGTGCTTTTCATTTTAAATGTTGTCTTCAACTTTTCCCGTAAGCACGTGTATGTGTTATATTTATTCAAAACTTTGATTCCTTCTCTATTATTAAGTTAACAAAAATCGTAAAACATATTAGCAAAGCCACATTTTCTGTATGCTTCTGTAGCACAACTTTAGAATCTTATACCGGCACTCTAAGCCACGCTCATAGATATATGTATGCAATTTTAATGTGCATCAACGATAAAGCGCTTCTAACATGTGCAGGAATATTTTGAAGATTTCCGATCAATCGAAGACAGGAGTGAACTCTATGTAGATCGATATAAGCTTTCTTTTTAAAAATTAACAAAGAAAATTGTTGACAAAAAGAAAGCGTATGACTGAAAAGAATTGACCAAATTTAACCAAAACTTATGAAGAAGATAACTAGAGTCTCCTTCAAGATATTAAAGTGATTCAATAATCTAGAAGTAACCTGAACTATCAGTGGTGGATATGCACACTAAAACTGTATAACAAAATTTAGGAAACCATAAGTTGAGCTCGGACGTATTAGTTGGTCTCGTTTCCATGAAACCTTGGTGTGAGATCTTATTCTCGATTATGAGACGTTTCTAAGTCAATTTATGTTTATCTTTGGTTTGCTTCGGGAATTCGCAAAATTACAAAACAAATTTGCTTTAGGTGATAGGTATACAAAATTTGTACTATAATGGAGACTTTTTGATTTGTTTTTCAATTTCCTATCAATCAATCGTTTAAATGTAATCAACATGAGTTAGAATCTCATTTTATGCATAACTTTTTCAATGTTTTCACTTAAAGCTTACCCTGAACTAATATGAGAGTTTTTGTATTTGTTTGCGTTGCACGAAAGTGATGGTCACCTCAACTGTAGCATATATTAAAATTGAAGCAAAATCAAAAAATATGCACAATTCATGATAACAACCACTGTAACCATAACAATTTGTACAGTTATTTAACTTTACAAACCCAAAGGCATAAAACAACTTATACACGTACACATATCTGAACGCATAGGTATTATACACGTATACGAAAAAAATCATAAATCTCATCGTTTATTGATTGTATAGAGTTTCGTGAAATGGATTTTATAAAAAAAAATTCCATCAAAGAGCACAAAAATTCGATCAACGTTTGTAATAAATTAAATGAAAGAAAATGTGAAAACAACAACTCTTTGCGGAAATGAAAACAAGTAAAAGAACTCTATAAGCGTTTTTATAACCATACAGTTTAGTGGATCGCTCGATATTCGTGCCATAATTTAGTTTAATATTTGCTTCAGATGTTAAAATTTGTTGATGAAAATGTACTTAAGAATAGACGTCCACTTGCTTCACCTATTTTGATGAAACTTGATATGCTGGCATGTTTTTTTTCAAAAGTAAATGCTTCTGAAGATAAGTTGGGTCAGAGAAGTTTTACGACCACTCCTGACAAAATGCTCCACAAATTTTCCTTATTGGATGTACTTAACACTCGATGGTTGAGTACAATTTCTAGTCGGTAAGGAATTGCAACTTGCCATCCATTACAAATATTGATCTGAGTTTGGCATCATTTACATCTTCTTCAGTACAGACTAGAAATGCATCAAGAATAAGTGAAGAGAGATACTAAATTCAAATTTCGACTAGTTGATACGCCCACAATTAGTGAAATACATTGTGCTTGTTATTAATTCTTATATGAGACAATTATCAGGGACTTGCCACAAATAGCAGGCAGTAAATGGCATTTGCACTTGTTAGCAAATGTTGCCCTGAACATTATGTCATATAATTTCTTTCGGCACCACGAATAAGCAAGTCATTTAAATTACGATCCATGGAAGATATTGAATTAAAATTATCATGCGTTCCTGTTACTCTCTCTCTCTAATCATATAGAAGCAATTAATGACAAACTTTACGAACACAATTAACAAAGTATTTTAAAATATATATCTATTGGAACGAGTTGGGGGAATATCGAAGATTTTTCTCAAATATACATATATATTTTTTGTTTGATTTTCATTGTAAAACACTGTGCGATCTTCTGATTTATCGTTACTTGTTATTCCTGCTACAAAAAATACATCATTTTGTAATAAAATATTAAAAAGAAATCAACTTAAAACCTGTAAAAGGGCTATGCTAAGTTTGAGACGAATCTCTGTTACACTTTGGAAAAGAAATTTTATTAATGAAACCTCAAGCATAACGCATTTTTTATATAACAGCCTTTGTATAACAATATAAAGCCTAAATAGCTGCTGGCTGCCTACGGTAGCCCGACAGAACTTTGGACAAATGAAAATTTCTGTGAATAAACTTAAGATTACAAAAGTATCTGTTAACCGATCTGATCTTAAAAGAAAAATTTGAACTACTTGTAAAAGATAAAAGAAAGTAAGTATCAAAGAGAGGAACGAACCGATAATATGCACTTATCCGTAGTAACACATACCAAAAATTCTTACCTTTCATATACGGATAGTTGAAAGCAGAAACCCTTTTGAACCATTCAAGCAACAAGTACAGGTTTTTTGGCCTAATGCACTCCCATCGCTTAAAAGGAAAAAAAAAAAAAAAAAAACGGAGAAAGAAAAGAACGGCAGAGCATTCTTTTAGTTTATTGACCGCAAAGGATGTGTCACGCATTCTGTTTAAATTAGCTGATCGCTGATGATTCAACCCATCTCTTCTTGACTTGATGCTGTTTAAGTCAAGAATCAAAAAAGAAGAAATATTTTTTAAATCATCTAGAAAAAAAAAAAATGTTCTTCATTATACATACACATTCAAACGCACGCGTGCACATGCACAAAAGGGTTTTTTTTTCTTATTTATGTCCATTTCTCTTTGCTTTACTTCACCAGCTTGAGTACATAAAATATTCATATCAATCTATATATACACTTATATATATATTTATACGCTTGTGGCATATTATCATAAACATAATCTATAGCATGAACATCATCATAAACGGAATGTGGTCTTTTACAGATGCGTATTTATGCTGATATATCGTGCCGTACAACGTCTATCTTATGCAGCAAACATACGCAGTAACTTCTTAAAATAGAAGTTGATTGGCTTTAGCTATTTTTAATGTGTTAGATACAAGTCTGCGGACTGACTCTTCAGTTAAATCGTATTGAAACTATTCACTATCATTGAAGCAGTTTCGTGTCATTCCATTGTAAGCACTAAGTGTTTATGTTTGTTGTGCTTATTTGGTATTTAACTGCTTTGCCACGTTTAGAGTCCTTTTCTTCTCACATATTTATAGACCAGTAGCATTTCCACAGCACCAGACCATTTGTATTATAGTAGTAATAAAAGTATACATTTATACATACATAGATGCAAACATGCATATGCATAGGTATGTGCTCTTTCTTGTCCGTGCTCTTGTGTGTCCATACCATAGTGATGGCTTGAGAATTTTTAATGCAACGCATAGTTTAATGGTTAATTTTTCAGCCAGAAGAAGAAAAAGAATTGCATGATATTTTTAGATATTTTCATCTGTTGATGTTGATCTACGCAATGGCATGTAAAGTGATAATGTGTAGCATTTACTATATACGGAATTTTATAGTCACAAACATTTACGTGCTCTTATATATAGCAAAGTAAGTTATGGCCATTTGTTCCGATTTAAAAAAAGAACCAAATTATAGGTTATTTTGTATTCGCATGTCTATGCATATATAATTGATTATCTGTTTCTATGATTTATAAGTATTCTACCATCATTTCTTCGTATCCATGACTAAAAAGATAGTGGCTTGTCATTGCATGCACAACAGTTGCAAATACGTAGCAAAGACTTTATCAAGCTGTTCAGCTACCAAATGCCTGTTTTTTATGCTTTCTATTTTTAGAACTTGCAGTTTGAAAAAAAATTAAAAAGACAAGTAGCCCTCATTATGTAAGCAAAACATTTGAAATTCATTAGACAATGTCCGATCATTCGCTTGTTCGTCTATAAGTTTTAAAATCCTTATCTAAAAATTGGAATCGACTATGAAAGTCTATTACATATAACGCTGAAATACTGTATCCTCTGCCCACCCAACTAAATAGCCTACTTCGCCCTACAGTTATTCATATAACGACTTTTTAAAGTAAAGCCGAAAAAGGTTTTCGATCCGAACCTTTTTCAATAGCATTCGTCCTTGGATCAAAATACGTCAGCGTACCAAATTCTATCAAAATATCTTAAAAGTTACGACCTGCAGCTCAAACAGAAGAAAAGAAGAAAATATGCAAATAGACGGACGGACTGGCAAGCAAGAACCCGTGTTAGAAAATGTGACACTATACGGGAAGTAATAAAAATGGTCTTATCAATGCTATTTTTGATGGATTCCATCTTAGATCGAAACAAATCCCATGGAAGTATTTATAAAATTTTTGCTTGTAGGTTCCACAAAAAGGGGTTTTCGCTCCATTTTTTTTTACCATAAACAATAATTTTAACTTTTGAAATGTATTAATAAAAATAAAAAAAAGAGTCCGTCTCGCAATTTGTTTCTGTCATATTAAGTAAATAAATAAATATCGCAATATTTTCTGCACGCTTTCCAAGAATATACAAACAAATATAAGCAAGTGACAGATAATGAATTGTCATGTCGTAGGTGAAGAGAACACTTCTCCTATTCTTTACAAAGTTAAAAGGTAGAAATTTAGCATTTTCATAAATTAATCAGAACTGTTTTCAACCCAACGTGAAACTTAAATTATTTTTTAGAGCTTAGAACACTAGGATCTATTAGGTTTGCGTGGATGTATGAAACATCTAGAAAGACATGAGAGAAATTCACCTTTTATTATACCGATCGATTCAGAGAATGATTCTAAGCTAGTCTGTCAGTCCATCCATATCGTTTTCTTGTGACAAAGGTTGGTAAACTTTTTCAATCACTGCCTATATACTACCTTATTGTAAAAGTCGTTATATAATACCATTAAGTGGAGTGCTGTAGGCACACCACTTTTGCACTTAGCGGTTGGCCGTGTTCTGCTATAGAGTTTTTACTTATTTAATATGCCAGCTCGTACCTAAAAAAATCGTTTTTAAACCCTTATGATTAACTCCTAAACAAACAATAATAATAAATAATCCAGCTTCTCATCTTTACCAAAAAAAAGAAGAAGAAAAAATTGTAAAATTGTAACGAATACCTTCGCTCATGAATGGACTTAACACGAAAAATTGCACGCTTCGACGTTAAATTACTGAGGGAAAAAAATGATAAAAGCTTCACCGTTAACATTGAGAATTGCTTGAATTTTTATTTGAATTTCAAATGTAAACGAAGTAAGTGCCCTTAGGTTTTTTAGGGCAAAAAAAAAGAACGCATGTAAACTAAATTAAATTTCGGAATCGTGCGCATTAAAAAGTGCAATAAAACGATTGTGAATATTTGTTTTTATTCGCGTTTTTTATGAACAAAAAACAAAACAGCTTTCAAAACTTTTCTACTTGAAAGCGAACATTTTAAATAAGTTATTTGTTACAATCGCATATGCATTTACTTACCATTTTACATTAAAACTTACTGTTCAAGTGAATAAAATAGAGCGCTTCTGCCTATTGCGTTAAGCTTCCGAAATAATCGGAGGAAAACTTTATTATAATCAATTCAGTCTGGATGGTGGTGCTTGTAGTCTATTGGTTTTTCTTTGCCTGTGCTTAACTAAGTGATGTTGTTTACTTTGAAACAAAGACTCCCTAACCTCTAGTAAGTAGAGCAGACAATAGGTGAAGCAATAAATCGAAAAGAAATAAACAGACAGCAGAGCTTACTTGAAATATCCAAATAATACGAGTAATAATTAGAATAAGTTTATAAAATAATTTATTCACTATTTCCATAATTTGTTGTGTGCTGGTAATAGAAACAATCCATTATTATTGACATACAACCAGAAAGCTTGAAGGCATGAAGAAATTGTATTGGGGATCCCATAACGGATGTATGTACGTACATATATTTTTTTTTTTGGAAAGGTAATGTAATAGCAAAACCTATTCACGCACGTTTGTCTATCTGTCTGTCTGTCTGTCTGCCCCTGGTTTCGTGGCAAAATTTACTTAATTCTGAATTTTTTTCATATCACGTTTCATCATCATCTTAATCCCTCCGGGTTTATTTTTATCTCAACTTCTGACTTGGAACTTTAAACTGTATCTTCGACAATTCTTTAACAAAACTTCCATATGAAGCTTGAATAGGCGGTAAGTTGGGTAAAAGGCTTGCCTACCGACGAAGTACACAAGCTTTTAGTTTTTATTTTGCTTACCTACAAAGTTGTGCACGTTACATAAAAATGTGGATGGAAATATGCACTATGCACCGCATAGGGGATACGATGTGTGATGTTCAGTATTTATGATTAAGAAAGTAGAATGTATTAACATACTGGACCTAAACCTAATGAAGCTTCTTTTCTTTTTATACCCGGCATACATTAATTTAGTTGCAACATCCTGAAGAAATTTTGCAAATGCTGTATGATATAGGGATATGGGTATCAAATAAAAGAACTTGGGGAGTACAATGCGAACAGAATAGTGTTTGTATGGGAGATTCGACCCCCGCCGAAAATAACTTTCTTACCTGTTTTTAGTTTTTTTTTTTGTTTCCAAGATCAAACTGGCGGCTATAAAGGGTTCGACCACACCCTAATATAAGTTTCTTATTTATTTAAAAAAAAGATAGTCTTCAGCCAGTATTGATGCGACTATTTACATGCGTAAGTGTACCTTAACTGAAAAATCTTCCTCTCGAACGTTAACGAACAACGCGCTAGAAAGACGAATTACGAATTATTACCAGTCGTTGCATTTATGCCGAAATGCATGAAATATTATGAAAAATCAATGCATCAATCAATTTACTGTAAACCTTAAAAGATGATGCTGTCAAAAAAGAAAAAAGTTAAATAGTTTCATGGCAACCAATTACGTATTAATAAAAAAATTTGCAATTTTCTTTTTTAACTTTTTTTAAGAAATGGAAAGTGTAAGGAAATTGCCAAGAAATTCTATTTTCCACTATCAAATGATAAATATATACTCTTTTGCTTTTTACTCTTCCTTCTATTGTTAAAAGTTGAACATACACTTTAGATGCAGCCTTCATATCGGCAAGACTTAGCTCAATGAGATACGTGCTTGTCTAATGGAAACGTATAAAGAAATATTTTGAATCTCCTGCGATTCTTAACCACGCCTTTCGGAGCATAAATTTGTCGCCCTGTGGCTATCCACAGTAGATCCAAAATGCATTGCTAATTGAACGTCCATTAGCTCATCAGGTGCCTTACTGCCCTAATATGGTCTAAGCACCACCAACTCTTCTTAAGGATCGACAGGTGTTTACTTTTATTCCTATGCACAGAAAGATAAGTTGGGTAAACGAACCCGCTCGGAGTCGGCAGTTGTAGCAACTCAGATTTTTTTTTGCCAGAAATGCTACACACGCACTAAGCATCCAAACTATGTAAATATTGTCTACGCTTTCTAGTACTTTAGCTGTTCTTACACCCTTCCACTGCAGTTATTTTATTATCATTAATTATTTTTATACCCTCCGGCACTTTTTGGGTACATATCAGATGTATGCAAAACACAGAAGGACTTGAGATAGATCCACATTTCATTATATCAGTTGATTCAGAATCGCTTTAAGCTTGTCTATCTGTCCGTCCACCTAGGTTCCTTATGTCCTGCCTACAGAGCGCAATTTCGCAATTTGTGAGGTATTTTGATGAAATGACGGGCTTTGACCCAAGGGCGATGGTTCAGATTGGACCACTTTTAGACTACTTCTCAAGGTCTATTTTTGAAAAGACGTTATATAAAGGCCAATATTGAGTGAAGTTTTGCAGGGTATTTAATTGTGGCCCGCGGCTCATTATAATGACTTCACTCGTTTGATATGAATGTTAATTTTTTTTATATAAATAATACAAATGCCGCCCTTTTTACGTTAAGAATATTTTAAAGAGAAATTGTGATCTCTTGTAATCCACACAAGCATCCATCATGTTTGAAATCATATTGAATCATGAATGAATCATAAATGAAATCGTAACATGAAGTTTTCAATAGGTTGCGTTGTATCTCGGAGCTTCAGAAAAACTAAATTGTAGCTACTTTTATGCGGACGCTTGAATCAGAGGGAAAGCAAATTGAAAAAAGTTCGAATCAAAGTTAATCTTTTACACCATCTTTTGGGGACATAATTATGATTTTAAATAACATATAAAAAGAAATTTCTTCCATCATTTTTGTTCCCTTTTTATTTTACATTTACATCATATGTGCATGCATAACACATGTTTATAACATCGATGATTATTGTAATATATTTCATAAAAACTTGGTTTCAATTTCACACGAAATCCATAAAATAAAGATGCAATTGTTTGTTTAAAAAACTGATTGTAAGAAAGAGAACTCAGACATTTTGCTTTAAAATTTTTTCTCTCACATTTAGAGAAAAAAACATTTTTTCAGTGTGAAAATTGTCAATATTTTAACAACGTTGGCAATCCAAGTTTATATCAAACTTTTAGATGACAAAAATAAAAAAAAAAATATATTTCACCAGATGTTCTATAAAAGTCAAAAGAGAAAGAAATTCACAGGAATATCCTGGAAATAATTTACACACACAAAAATAATTGGTGTGAAAGTAAAATTTAATAAAAGCAGATAAGACATTTATACATATATTTGGTTTCAAACGAATCGCGGATGCTTGTCACACAGATTGAATATCATCTTTCATTATCATTGCTGCTGACAACTAATCTTGCCATAAGGATTGATTGCCTCTTCCACACATTTGAAAACTTAAATTCAGAAAAAGTGTTCCATTACTTCATCAAGGCTTGTTATTAGTATTGATATCGTCATCACCCTTTAGTCATTTCCATCATTAAGTCGATTATCGTTACAACTTCTTCCCTTGCTTTTCTTGTCTTTTCGGTATTACCTGTTACTACTATTGCTGTCCCGATTTTACTGCTATTGTCCGCACTGCTATAATCGCTGCTCGTGCTACAGCAAGTTCTTGGTCATCAACTGCGAACTGAAACTGATTTCACTCAAACATTCTTCATGTTTACGGTAAATATTTCAAAATTTTGAAAACTTGTTAAAGGGACAGAAAAGAAGGCCAAATTTATTAAAACCATATAGTAAAATAAATTTGCATGACATTTGCTGCATAATTGTAAATGTTACAAAGAATATGGAAAAATGAAAACTACTTTTTGTTCGGTATGATGATGACGGAAAATACTTTTTTAAATATGATAATAAAATAAAACGATAAAATTCCTTTTCAGGTGCTTCACAATGCTCTTCGTTCGTCATACCTTCATTGTGCCTTTCGTTAACTCTTGAATACACAACATCGAGTGTGATACATTTGTTCTTTTACAACAGCATTTTCCATTAAATTGAAACGCAATGATTTAAATCGAGCATAGAGCATCAGATTCTCACTACGCGTGAGTGCGGAAAAGTAGGCTTTTAATGTATGAAAAAAGGAAAGCAAAAAAAAAAAAAAAAAAAATAAGGAGCTAACAGGAAAGATAAAAGCGACATTGAGAACTTTTGATTTTATTGATGTCGATTATTACGTGTTATGTGGAGCATATTTAATAATGAAAAGACTTCAATTTTTGTATTTATATTCAAAGGATTCTACTTAACCGCATACATGTAATGAATATGTTTTTCGAATTCAATTCTTAAAAGTACTTAATGTGCAAATATAAAAAAATTTTTTAAATAAATTTATTGAAATTATAAACGATGTTTACGTAATACATTTCGAACAACTGTTGAAGAAGAGAAGGAAAGTTTTGTAAATGATAATCATTTCTTAGGCATTTTCAATTAATGGATTTTTATTACAAAGTTATATAGCATCAACTTAAAATTTCAGCTTCAAACTGACACATCTTTTAACGATGTTTAGCGTCCTTCCATGTTAATTTTGTCGAAAAAAAGGTATAAAATGGGTTGCAGATAGATTCAAATTGCACTTCTGTAGGGTAAGATGCGTCGACCAGCTCTTCAAAAAATAAAAACAACATTGCTTGGTTTATGACCATCTGTCCAATTGTGGCATCTATATGCAAAAGGACTATCTTCAAACTTCGCTGAACAGTAACAGTTATTCAGGTAAGGACTACAAAGCATAGAATTGTTTTCTTTTAACTTCATATGCATCGATTTCAATGTCAGTAAAGGCTATGTCTCTTGTTCAATTTAGAAGAAAGCGCTGCCAAATGTAATGAAAAATACAAACGTTGTGATGATTCGAAATGCCAAAAGTTACCTTAAGGGTCTAATGAATCACTAATGTAGATGGAGAACCGAAACGTTAATGGCACTTACTTCATACCCGCTTGTTGCTAGGATTAGACGAGTGCAGCATATTAGGAATTTGTTCGATCAAGCGAAACCATCGCTAGGTTATGATTCCGATTAGTTTTTCATAGTTTCCTTCGTTCTCCAAGCACGAATTAAGTAATAATTCGTCGCGGTTTGGGAATGTGAAGGATCATTGTTGTGCCTCAAGTGCCTCAGTTGACAACGTTCACGGACCGGTAGCTCATAGAACACTACATATAGTTAGTCCCTCTAAATGGGGACAACCGACCTACCCATCTGTATTGATGACACCACAAAGTTATAAGATGGCTTTTTACAGTTCAGATATTGTAGGGTGTTCATTTTTCGTCAATCACCTCGATTTAATAACAGTTTCTTTGTAAGTAAGTGGAGAAAGTGATGCTTGGCACGTTTGGTGTTTCTTTGCTATTAAAGCTTACAACTCTATGTATATTACCTCAATAGGATAACTGACGTTTCAACTGGAGAACTCTCACTTTGCCAAATGTTGGTTTTTTTTTTTTTTGCAATCAACTATTAATTAGAATATGCACTCCAAACAGAAAATAAAAATTGTACAATCAAAGTGCTCACAGTATATGGACTCATGTTTATAAGTATGTACATAAAAATAAACAAAACGTATCCTTAAAGCTAAATAATAGAGGAAATTATTCAAAAATACTCAAAAAATTGCGGCCTGTAGGTTGAATATAAGAAAGCAAGCCAAACCTAAGGACAGACGGACAAAATCATTTTCTGAATCAGTAGGAATAATGAAAGGTGGATCCTTCCGGATTTTACATACATCCACACAAGCTAGCGTATCCTTGCACCACAAGTGGTCCTATTGACATCTCGCGCCGCTTCAAATCAAAGACATGTAGTTCATATTTCGTCTCCTTTCACATTGAAGGCGCAAGATTTCGTAATCGTTCGTTTAAATTCTCATTCAATAATTTAGCATGTCTTGCATTAAAAAGTTAATGATGAAGGAGGTGCTTAGCTATTAATTTATAATATGTTGTCTTAAGTGTAATTGAGTACAACATGAAACGACGACTAAACCATTAACTCAAATTATTTCGATTATGTTACGGAATGTTCGTTTGTAGCCATTTATACGTGCTTTTCAAATAACAACCAACGTTGCTATGGTGTCCGAAAAACAACAGGAATTCGGAGATGGGATCACCCTACCTAACATAAAATCTACTTGCACATTAATAGGCGAAAGTCACCGCTGTATAACTATGCCACGCGAAACGTAGAAGATTTAGGCAAGTAATCTAATGTATTTTTATTTATTTAATTATGTACATTTTATTTAAATTAATTATATGCCATTATTTACATAATTTTATGTTGATATTGATATTTGCATTTAACTTTTACTTTTATTTATTTCTATATAACCGTTAAGTCGAATAAGTTGAACGAAAGCACGGTATTGCTCTTTTTGACCCGAAAGTTGGCAGCCCTGTCTTGCGTAAGCATTTAAATTGGAAGCTGTTCGGAATAAATGAAACGGATGACGCCTGATTAGCAACTTAAACGTGAGGTTCAACAATATCCTTAAAAGAAGGCGGAAGAAGTGGTTGTGTTCTGGCACTTGATCGAGCACCGGAATATTAAAAGATAAACGGATGACACATAAACCCTGGGTTAATAGCCCGAAAACCTTTTCTAAGCTTAGAATGGCGAGGACCATAAGACACATGAAATGAATGTTATGCATGACCTTCCCTTAAAGAATCGTCTTCACATGCGTTGGTCATATATATTATAACAATCGGCCTGCTTATGTCACAAACATCCTTATGCTGTAAAACTCAGCATGTAGAAGTAACGATTTTCGTGACTTGGATATAACTTAAGGTTATCACGAAATTGTCCACAAAGGATGAAAGTCCAAGCCCAAGCAATCAGTCTCACCGATATCAGACCGAACTACAAGTTTCTGCAGGTTAGCAAGTACTTCGGGAAATCAATTTTTAACAGTAAACACGAATTCGGTTTCCTATTTGTTGCTCATTTCCGCGATTTTTCTTAACGTTCGAGGTGACAACGTTTGGGTATTTAAAGCAAAGCCAAAAATAAAAAAGAAGAAGAAAATTGAAATGTCACCGTCGTTGATTGGATTGTTGCGAACAAACTGATGTACCCAAATTTTTGTTTCGATTTTCTCGGTTACACTTTCGCTGCTGATCATTGTGATCGTGGGAACATGGAATTGGACGCATTGTCACAGTTAAAATACTGCATTCGTTCTCTACGGTAATACCGTGACCAAACGTACTAGGACTTAGGAAAAAGAAGCGCAAACGGCTTATTATCTTTCCGAATTTTCCGAATGAACTTTCCAGTCTTTGAAATATATGTTATGTCCGATCTCCGAAATGATATTCAGCAACTTTTTTTGATACGCCCTTATCACGTCTTAGGGGCCAAAGTTATGTCCATGACACCACTTGCCTAACTATCAAAAATAGTCTAGAGTAGGTGATTAGTGTATTTGAGGAACGATTTGAATTGAATTTCTAATCAAAACGTTTCGAAGACTTAATATGATACGAGAAGGTGTACTATCGTAAGGCAGAAACTAAACCCATAAATCTAGTGAATAGCGTCACGCAACAGTCATTTTAACGCCCAGATAGTATATCTTGGTAACAATTTGAAGCAACAAAACGAAGTTGATGTTGTGTCGAATACCGTTTTACACTTCACGTTTAACATAATTCAAAAAGAAGAAGACTTAGCGATATTGAGTCATATGATTAATTTTGCGGTTATGAGATAGTCCGATTTTTAAATTCCTTATGCACTTAATGAATGTATTCGCTCTATAACTATATCGTAAAAAAGGTTTAAAATTCTTCCTTGATTTCGAATGAAAGTTTAATGGTTTCCTTGCTTCGTTCATTTATCTGGGGCTAAAATAAATGCCACAAAAAACCTTTCCTTGCTTGATTTAATTTATGGACATAAATCCGTCCTTTTTCATTTTTTTTTTTTTTTTTAAGAATCATCCTTTTCTTTTTGTAACATATGTGGTGCCCATTTTTCTGTTCGTTTGTTGGCGCAAAAACCAAATGACTATTTGTTAAAGCCTACGGAGCCTAATAAAAAAATTGACAGTTGAGAAATTTTTCAAGCCTGATATGCTTGAAATAAAAAATTTTTTATTTGCACTCTACCCAATGCTTTCGATGTGTTCAGCTTATGTGTCATGAAAGCAAAAAAAACTTGTTAAATATTTTTACTCTAAATTATCAACTCTTTAACTGTACCCTTGCCATACTTTTTTTTTTCAACGAATCATACCACTGTGTGAGTCTCAGTCAGTTATGAAGGTCCTGAAAATAATTAAGATGTTATCCGAGACAAGCGTAAATTATTATTTCCAAGCCACACATTTTTTGGGAATACATTGTGAAATAATCGAAAAATGTACGTCCAAAGTTCGAAAATGATTCAAAGACACCGGCCATCGCTCGAAAAGTATTATAAGCATTTCTCACTCGGATTAAATCAAAGATTTGCATTTAATCTTGAGTTCTTTAAATCGTTAACTTAGTCTGCTATCAGACAGCGCAACCTTTAAGCTTTTCAGCGAGAACGTAAACTGTTAAGAAGTGTTACTTCAAGAACAGATTATGTCTTTTATATACTTATACTGTAATAAAGTCCACATTGTAGTAAATTTCAAATATTCTCACGCATTGGCATGAACATATCCTGATAGTAACCTCTTTATTTCAGTTCCTTCAACCAGACACCAGACGTAGGTACGAAAGTGCTCTAGTCTGTGAGCTGACATGTTAGCGCATGTGAAGGACACTGATAAATCTCTTATGCATACGCAGAACATTCCATCGTCAATATGTTCAAAAGAGTTAAAAAAAAAAAAAAACATTTAAAAAAAAAATTAGCACAAGTCCTTGAAGTAAAACCTTTTGAGAAGCATAGCTTGACAAAGGAAAACTATATGGAGAATTTGATGAGTTTATTGCTGTGTTAAAATCAAATCAGAAACACAACATGATTTGCTTTCGTCTTAATACCTGCTGTTTTCAAAATATGAAATTAAGCTTTTACTTTACGAAGGAACGAGAGCGAGAACACACCCATCTACTGTGACATTGCTTAACATTAGTATGACATGCTTTTTGCATTTATTGTTATTGGCTTTTTTTATGACTTTTTTTATACTATACCTTAACTCCTAACTTGTTTTTTCTGTTTTGGTTTTTTTTTTTCAACATAAATATTTTTAATATGTATTTTTATTTTTAATACGTACTTTTTTCGCATTCAAGGTAGAATTTTTACTCTTTACGCGCAAATGTAAAAAACAAAAAAAAAAAAAAAAATGCTAAATTATTATAGTTTTATTTGCATTTCTATAACAATGTCTTCATATTATACAAGCAAACATCCCCATGCACATCAATAAAATACCGCAATAATAACATTTAACTGTTATTGTACTTTTTTTTTTTATTATTATTTTTTACTCTGTTTAATGTCAATTCACCTACCCTGGGGTTTCTTGTTTGTTTTTTTTTTTTTTTTTGTTTTCATATCACTTCCCCGTCGACAATATGCTTATTTATGTAGGTTTATATAGATTTCATAGTAATATGGTAGTGAAGTCATGCAACTATGTGTGTATACAATCTGTATACATTTACACAAACAAGTAAACAAATTTAATACAAACAAAATTATCAACAATAACAATATTAAACGTATGTTGAGATATGTATTCACCTTTTTACATACTTATAACACTATGCCCCATATTTGTAATCGATATTATTCAGTATGAATACATTACATCGATATGTGGTATGTTTGTATAAAGGTGTGCGTTTTTTCTTTTCTTTTTTGTTGTTTTTGTTTTTTTTTTGTTTTGTTTTCTGTTTTGTTTATACACGTTGTCGAACGTGTTTTATTAGCAAAACAAACAAATTACTATATGTGTATCTTGTACATAAGTACAAACTTATGGTAAACACATACTTACTTACATTTAGTAGCTATAACTACTCGTTTTAGAATTGCTTGCTATTGTTTTTGCATTTTTTTTGTTTTTTTTTTTTTTTGGTTTTTTTTAATGTTCTCCTTCTATAAATACTAATAAATAATTTTATGATTTCTCCAAACATTCTTAAACAAGGTCACAAATAAATTGCAAATTTCTTGTCTATCGTTAAACAAAAAAAAAAAAAGAAAAAAAATTTCAAAATTCAAAACATGTTGATTTCTCCTTTATTACACGACGACATCAAGGATATCGTTGGTTTTTTTTTTAAAGAAACTCATATCAAATGTCGAATAAAAAAAATATTAAAAAAAATAGTACAGCCGTGGACATATAAATAGCAGATACATTTAGAATAAACTGAATGAATATTTATTGAAATTTACACAAGAAAATGCAAAAAAGTTTTCTTTTATATTATAAAATATATTTTCTGTTTTGTACATTACGTTACACGAAAATTTAAAAAGTTATAGGGGGTCACGACGTCCCATTGAATATCCGATATTACCTATGTGTTAGATGATTAATTATTCCTATGATGGCTTTTCGAAATAAGGCATATGGGAAGTGATCACGAACGCAGTCCGATCCCAACCAATTTCAAGCGCATTCGTCCTTGGTCCAAATGTCAGTCAATGTACCAAATTTCATGTGACCAATACAAAAAATCCGACTTGTAGGTTTGAAGAGAAGAATACAAGAGAGGAATGCGGACCGACAAGCTGAGATAGACTCAGAAAATGATTCTGTATCAAAAATGATCCCAAATCGATTTGTGTATTAAAAGGCAGGTCTATCTCAAGTTCTTCTGGGTGTTGCATATATCTGCACATACTTAACACTTCAAGCAAAAATGGTATTAAGAGGCGACACCGGTGGCCAGGCAAATTTACTTCGAGGCAACCTACGGCACAATATAATTAACATTTTTTCGTTCATTTAAAAGGAAAAATTCGGACAAGTTAAAGTTTTTCTCGAAAATGTATTTTAAAATTTTCTTAATTTCTTTCAAAAAAAAAAAAACTTTATTTTTAAATTAATATCTTATTTCGAAGGAAATTTTTTTTAATTTAATAATAGTTTTTTTTCTTTTGAAAAAATTTAAATAATTTATTTTTTATTTCGAAATATTTCTCATCTCGAACTTACAAAAACTCTTGTGTTGAATATACCGGAGTATATCCTGACAAGGTATGTAACAACAACGAAACTTTCTAAAATATTGTAAAAAGGATATGCAAAATTACGAAAGCTATACCTTTAATGTGCATATATATTTGATGAGACCACAATATTATGCATAGGAATTACAAAATTATAGAATGACAGACAAATCAAGCAAACGTTATAAAAGTATATATATATATGAACACATACATATGTTGCAAGTGTATGCTTTCAATATCATTTATATTAAAAGGTGCTTGAATGTATTTTGATCATTTTCTTACTTGAAAAAAACGTTTATTGAGAAAAATTAGTCTTTTATATGTTAATCAAAGCATTTTCGATCATTTTTTTACAAGTTTTTCCCATCTTTCCGGGAAGCTTGTCGATAGAACGATGTTGGCTTGGCAGCGACCCGATCGTCGATCCATTATCTCATTTCGTCAGCATTTCGAAACCGCTTGCCAGCCAATCTATCCTGTATCGTTCTGAACAAGTGACAATCGGATGGCGCTATCCTGGATAGGGCAGAACTTTAGATGCCTTTTTTCACTCGAACGCCCGGCAATAGCACAACTAATACTTTTACGTTATTAAGATTACGATGGTATACTAAGTTTTTGCGGATGTATCCAACACACAGAAGTATTTGAGATAGATCCACCTTTTATTATGCCCATCGATTCAGAAAGTGAATCTGAGTGATCTGAGCTTATCTGTCCCTCTGCCCGGATTGTTTTCTTCTGTGCATCTTTTGAAACGTCTTGATGAAATTCGGTGCATCGATGTGTTTTAACCCAAGAACGAATGCTATTGAAAGCGGTTCGAATCGGACCACTTATTTGTCCATTTTCCATATAAGAAATTATCCTGAAAAGCCGTTAATAACTGCAGTTGCCGCAAAGTACGTAATTGTGCTGCGTAGCCAACTAAAATGTTTTGGCTTGTTTTTTCATTCAATTTTGCACCGCGAAAATACCCTCGATGTTGCTATTTTTTATTGTTTTTCGAAGGAATGGTGTTTTTTTAACATTTCAATATGTTTTTAATAATTTCCGGAAATAATATCTTTCTATTATCTTTCTTCCCATCCAAAACAAAAATTACCAAAATCCGTTTTTAAATTGTTACAGTGGGCTCACTCCCAAAGGCGTTTTTAATAGAAATTTAAAATACGTATCCGACCAGATCTTCTGCACACTAGCAGAAAGCAATTATATAACTAAATCTAGGCGAATTTTAAAATCTTTCAGCGATATCAACTCAAACAGTCGCTAGTCGGCAGAAACAAGTGAACAAATAATACTCGTCTTGGATAATATCCAAAGCTATTCTTAGCTACGCTATCTTCGCTCAAATCATTGTTGCTTAGTGCTTAACAGTAAAAACCACTGATTGAAAATATCGACTGCTCAACTCATCAGCAAATTGAGGTCATTTTTGAGTAACTTTACCTGCAGCATATAAGCGCAGTTTTCTGTACGGAGCTGTTTGCCCAGAAAATAATTACTTGTATTCAGTATCAACTCAATAAATATATTGATGGGGTTATGAAAGGACATAAAAACCAAGTTTTCGTTGTCGATTGATAGAATATATTTATTGACACGAGTATATATACATATATATATGTATATATATATATATATATACATATATATATATATATAATAATATATATATATATATAGATATATATATATATATAATAATATATATATATATATATAGATATATATATATATATAATAATATATATATATATATATATATTGGCATATATAAATATTGCTGTCGACATGTGAACGTTACAAAGAGAATAATATATTTAACGTAACGTTCCGTAACAAGAGACTTAAAATGCAACAGCACGAGTAATCACTAAACTGTATGAATGAAACTTAAAACTATAAGATTGCATTCGACGCCAGCTGGTTTTACAGCTTACATTTTACGTACAATTAAAAAATACTTTTTTTTTTTTTTTAACTACTATTAGTAGATGTATTGTGCGAACGTGTATTTGTGTATAAACGAATAAGTTTGCGAGAAACTGAAAAAAAGACGTTCAGGCTGAATTGTGCGGTTCTTAAAAAGATTTATATAACTTTTCTCATAGCGAAATTCATGTCACATGTTATTAAAAAGTTAATTAATATCGGACTACCAAGTTTTGCTGTGATTTTAAGGCTTGTGATAAAATTTAATAAAAATTTGTTTTTTTTTACACACATTGTTATTTTGCTTAACAGTGCTCTTGTCGCGATTATTAGTCGGCATCTTTTCGCGGTTTTAAAATCGTAAGCAAGGGAACTGTGAGATTTCCCATAGACTAAATTTGAACGACACCTTCGCTAACACTCATTGGAATCGTTGGTACTGTGAAATAGAAAAAAACAATTACAAACACAATAGATGGGCACGGTCCTCCGCTAAATATTCTATACTAGGTTGGAAACTTTACAGGTATTCTTATAATGACTTTTCAAAATGAAGCGTTATAGAGAAGTGATCGGTCCGATTCAAACCATTTTCAATAGCATTCGTGTTTGAGCGAAAATACGTTGGTGCACAAAATTTCATCAAAATATCTGAAAAATTGCGAGCGGTAGATTGAACGCATGAGGTACGTACGGACAGACGGTCGGACAAGCTTATATCGATTCGGGAACTTATTTTAAATCGATTGGTGAGATAAAAGGTGAGTTCTTGGTGTTGCCTACATCCGCACAAACCTAATATGCCGTTATAACGCAAGTGAGGTAGGCATATGAAAGCAAGCGAAAATATTGAAGTTAGGCAAATTTGACCATTACATAACCTAAACCTCTTCTTCTTCGTTTATATTCGCCGTAAAAACTCAAAAATGAAGACTTCTTTCTCAGAGGAGTCCTCCTATAGGCGAAAACTTGAAACGTAACACAAATTTAGTGTCGAAGATTGTATAGGAAACTTTTGAAAGGGAATTTTTCGACAAGGCTTTTTTACAAGGGCGTTTACGTGGCGGTGAGCTCCAATAAATTAATGTACGTGATTCCACTTTAGTATTGATTTTCATCGCTTGATTTTCATGTCAATTTCCTATCACGAATCAATTTTCATTGTGAAATCTCAATGCATTATATTGGGAGCTGTTCAAAAAATTAATCCATCCATCCATAAAAGCCCATGTAAAAGTTTCAATTAAAACTACACTTTGACGTGGAAACAGAACAAAGACTTCGATATTTTATCTTGAAATCTAGTGGAGGATTGTATTAAGCGATACGGTGAAAAGTATTATCGTTTGGCCCAGTCCGACTATAATGCTTTCATATGTTTTAAAATTGTTTTAATGCATATTGTCAGAGAGAAAGAGAGAGAGAGAGAGAGTGTGCGTATAGTAAGTAAGCATACATTCTTTGCAAGCGACTCACAGCTTTTCAAATTAATGAGCGAATTTCATTCATTTGCTTCATTTACTTATTTTAAAATTTCTATAAAAAAATTAATTAGAAAATAAATTCGCAATCAAGTTTTTTGACGAATTTCGCTCTTCTTCTTTTCAACATCCGTCAATGTTAGCAATAGTTTGTTATAATATATTCGTCATCAGTTTAATTTCACTTAAAGCATTGTATTTAAAATATTTTGCTGAGTTTAATTTACTGAACCGCAAAAGCTTGCAGCAAAGTATTTCACTAAACATAGATCGAACAGACACCGAAACTCGCATTGAAATATAGTCTCACATGCTTGTTTAGCAAACTGAAATCGATTCTTTCGGAAGTGAGTATAAAATATATTTACATTTTTTTTTTTTACTTATTGCAAAAATCTAAAAACACGAAGGTGAAGATGTTTAAGAAGAAAGCGTAATATAGTTTTTAATTTCCTTTGATTTATACCGAAAAATACTTAAAATCTATTTTTATGGATTGTTTTCTTAGATAACTTGTCAGTTGTTTGTTAAAAGCCATTAAATAGTATTTTAAAAATAAATCATTAACTTAGTTTCACGCATTCCATTAAAAGTTTATTTAACTTTTATTTTAAGATACATATACAGCTTGAATTCTCGCATCTTTTGAGAAGAGAGAGAAATAAAAAAGATTCCGTTTGCATAATTAATTAGAGATATCGAAGAGAAGAAAAATAATATTTTTTTACCCAACACTGAAGAATGAGAGATTTTGGTAAAACTTTTCCCACACGATTTAATTGTGTTCGTATGTCCATCCATCTGTCTATGCAGTGACTGCAGTAAACATTCTCCTTGTCGCGGAAATAAATCTGTGTGCTTCAAGTAAAGTTGTGGCGCGCAAGTTTGTATTGAAAAGGGGCCAAATCGGTTAGGGGAGACGCCCTCACTACATCATAATCTGAGACCAGCTATTTTCATTAAAATAAAATACAATTGGTCTTTTGCTCTTTACTTATAAACCACACCAGGTGGAGCGATAAAAATCTGCACGTATATTCTATGGGAAGTCTTTCAGCACCTGTGCAAAAAAGGAAAAGATCTCCTGCGCCTAGTCAATACTATATAATTTTAAATTGTCGTTCTATTGTGAAAACGTCTGCAGCAGACAGGAAGAAGCTTAAGAAATCCTCTAATGTCTACATATTATTAATCAGTAACAAATTCTGAATCATTCCAGAGATTATTGTCAGTCCATCTGTACGTCTGGCAATTGCTATAGTAAACGTACTGCTAATCGAAGAATAACACTGACAGTAGGGAATTAAGCAAAAGAACCTTGGAAGTGGTTGCCTTTCAAAGCGGGCCAAATCAGAAAAAGAAGCGCCAACAGAATATTTCGACTTTCTAGGTTTTCATCTCTTACTCGTTAACAATTTCCACATATATCCTACAAAAATGGGAAAAAATCATTCACGTGCGCTTAATATTACAACGCATAGAAATGCGGTTTTTGACTTTTTTTAAGTCTTTTTTAAGATGTAGGTGCTGAGTATGAAGAATTCAGTCAGAGACGATTATAATTTTCTTACTTCTCATTATTTAGTTTGCAACAGTTCGAAAAATGTATGTATGAAGAACGTGTCCATGCCTTTTCAAAAATACATATTCACTGTCTTTATCTACCCATA
Source organism: Glossina pallidipes (assembly GCA_000688715.1). Classification (NCBI taxonomy): domain Eukaryota; kingdom Metazoa; phylum Arthropoda; class Insecta; order Diptera; family Glossinidae; genus Glossina; species Glossina pallidipes. Next base: position 543,528 of record KK499808.1, read on the forward strand.
ATTGAAATTTCCAATACCCTCTACAATCCAAGTGAAAAATTGAGATCTATCAGTTTTAAATTTAAAATGCTCAAGTAAAAGCTAAATCCTATTTTTATTTAGCCTCACCCGCCTTAACTTTGTCTCTTCCTTTCCAATCCTGTTCGTCAATTTTTTTTCTGCTGTTCCAACGTTAGTGGCCGCAAAAACAAATGCAGAGCTTTATTATTTTATGAAAATATATATATGTATTATATTAAATTTGAAAATGGCCCTAATCGGCTTACAATCATTTCCACAATGAACAAAAAAAAAAAAACTGTAAGTTATCTGTAATCGTCACTAAAACTTTTGGCATTTAAGATTTCACTTTAATAAACACTCGCGAGAATAAATAAGAAAAAAAAATGTAATTACAACGAAGAATAGAAGTATCGGCTGAAGAAGGCAACGGAAAACAGGGTGACGTTTTATCGAGGGTATGCTTAGCTACACAAACCACTGAAGAAGAAAACCAAACTCATGTCGCTCGTCCAAAAGTACGGGTTAGAATCCACATCAAATCGCACAGCCAAGCCGCACACTAGCCATTAAACTCCGTGACTCTTTAATTGTATTAATCGACGGATCCTCTTTAACGAGGGCTTTGTTTAATTTAAAAGACTCCTGATACACATATATCCCTCGAAATGCTGGCTATATACATATTGGATGATATCGAAGGGTCTGCATTATTGTTCTTTTCGTTGCGTAATATAATTTCAGATCATTCATTTACCATCCTTCACTATTTAATAGAATTCTTGCTCTCAGAAAAACTGGTATATAACTGATAGCATTCGAAGCTCTAAAAAAATCAATATTGCTTACGCTGCAACCTGGACACACCTACAGCTTATAATGTGGCTTAAAGCATAAAAATAATGCATAATACAAGGAAAACATTAAATTTATGAAGTTCGTATTATATACAGTATAGTGGTTACGCCAGTTACGCCCCATTTTTTAAACTCTTCTTCAAGACATAAGCGCACACCTGTTATTATCTCTTTTCAATATTCGAGTATTTCTTCTTTCATATTAAAAGTGATTCATTTATTTAAAAACTCAATTTTGCCTTCATTTGATTAGCATTTTTTTCATATTTTCAGCATTAATCACAGCATCTAAAAAAAAAAAAAACATCTACATTTATTAAAAACTTAAACCGGTTTAATAACGGCTCACAGAAGAGCAATCAAGTCGAAGAATCTCATATTTATTTGTTTTTAAGTGGCTTATTACCTTACCATCACCAACGCTATCAGAAGCCAGTTTTCATAAAAGCATTTATTACTTTAAACAAACATTAAATTAAAATATTTAAACATGAGAAGCAAATACATACATACACACGTACGAAACAAACACATGCATATGAGCCATCGTTGAAGTTGCTTAATAAAATAAATATTCGTTTACTTAGTCAGTAAAAATCTTTGCAATAATGAAGAAGAACATGAACAGTTATTGATTGCGTTAAATCCATTAATTGTGACCTGAATTGATTTCGCTTTCTAAGAATTTGAAAATTTCCCATCAGCACACAAAAATCCCATAACGAAGAAGGCACCGTTATTATACTAAGAAATAAGTGAGTTTTGAATTTCATTTCTTAAAATTCCCAAGAAATCAAGATTTAGTCAATATTAAGAAAGAAGAAGAAAGAGCAAAAACAAATATACTTGCATATATGTATATGTTGTGTATATGCTGTATATGTAAAATTAACTATTAGTCGTCCCGGTTTCATTCTTTTTAATGGATTTTTGTTGATTTTGGATCACTTTAATCACTTCGCTTATTTACATACAAGCACCGACCTTAAAGAAAAGCGTGATTCACTCATGCGTTATATTGATCAATTATATTTAGTTTGTTTTTCTTCGTTAAGCCGTACCATGACGATTCAACACGAAATCATATTCAGCTCAAATGGAAACTCTTGATACCCCTTCTTGTCGTTTTAATTATTAAATGTACATTTAAAATATGAAAAAATAGTTTTATTGAAAACACATGACAGCTTTGTAAATATAATTTGTAATCGAAACATAAAAAATAATTTTTATGTGGAATGTTCGGTCAGATTGCTTACGGACAAATATGCAATAAGATATACTTTACAAGGTAGTAGGAAGTCTGTTGTCTGTGAAATGGAACTTTGAACTGAATGTATTATAAAAGAAGTGGAGCGAGAAATTTTATGCAAAGTATTGTCCATTACTAGACTTGCAATAAAATACAAACTCTTACGAGACAACAAGTTGTCTCGTCCATTGTCATAAAAATTGACCTCTTACCTGGAAATACAATAAATAATTGAATGAAAATACAGTTAATTGGAACGTTTTGATGAATACAGCGGGAAGGGTAGTACATCATAGCTTAATTTCCGTGGGAAATTTCGCGAACATTATCATCGTACATTGCACTCAGCTAAGCGCTAAAATGGACAACGCCATGAATTTTCACCTTTATCATCGATATCAACGCTACACCTTATTTGCATTATGGTTATTTACAGTTGCGACATCTTAACTCTATTTGTCCAACTAAACAAGGGAAGCAATATTTCCCGCATTTAAATTCCTTTTTTTTTGACAGGGAATTCCATCTAGTCTAAGCTCAAAAAACTGCACTTCATCGGAATAACTAACTTATACTATTGCGTTTCCTATAGGGTAGATGCAGTGCTATTTAGCACCCTACACATAAGAACTTGCTTAGAAACTAACGAGAACTTATTCAACAACCTACACATAAACACCTAACACAACACTCTAATAATTATGTAATTAAAATAGCATTGGCGAAGAGTGGGACCTCCTCACATTATGGTTATGGTCTGTGCCTTAAAAATATCCTATACACGAGATCAGGATCATACGATTCTCCGTGTGCTAAAATTCGGTTCTCGAATGTATTTCGAGAAACTTCGCAACACACTATCGCTTAATAACATTTTCTTTATGCACATCTTTTAGAAAGTTTGCGATGCTTCATTGTCTTCTTTGGTTAAAGAGTACCTTGAATTTTGCCTTCGTTCTTTTAATTACAAGTGAACTAACTATCTACGAGTTGTAAGAATCATTTTCTTGCAATATATATCAGATGTCGTTGAGTACCTGAGGTTACATGAGAAAGGTACAGAATAATTACAAATGATTTCTCTTCAAGTTTTATTATGGAGTTGGGCTACGATTGCATTTTTTAAGTCGCCCTTAACATTTCAACAAATGCAGGGAAAAGGCAAATCGAAAAAAGATTGTAAACTATTTCTTATGCTAATTTTCATATCTTCATTCGATCCGATTTATAGCTGTCGATAAACTCGATAACTGTCGATTATCAACTCGCTATAAAGAGTGGAAAGTTTACAGCGGTCGCTAAAATAAGAATGAAAAACCTTTCGATTGTAAGATTGCTGTCGAGTAACAATCAAATTACGATCGAATTTACTCGACAGGCCGCCGTATATAATATACGAAATTTAAATGCGTTATATATATATATATATATATATATATATCCATGACTTACAAACGTTTAAAAAACTTAAGATGACGCTTGTAGAGTGATACCCAGTCAACCAATTCGCAATGGCTAACTAAATCAAACAGTTGAACGATTACTCAGCTAAGTAAGCGCCGTATGTTTATATGCCGTGCACATATGTACACCTATTTGCGCGAGCATACAAGTTACTCTTTTGTTTGGATTAATTTTGCGTCAATTGCTTTATGGATTTTGTTCCTGTTGCACGAGTAACGTACGGTATGCTCATGATATCGTTTAAATGCTTTAACAAATATTAAACAACAATGTGGTCATGTTTAAAGAAAAAAAATAAAAATGTGCATGTATGTACATGTTAACCAAAAAAAAAAAAATAAATAAATAAATAAATTTGCGAAATAAAATTATTCGTCATAATTTTTTCATGAATGTTTGTAAGTTTCATTTCAATAAAATTTGTTTTGAGCAATCGCTTGGGGAAAATCGTTTTAAAATATTGTTAAAAATTAATACACAATAAGTAATAATAATTTCAATATGTTTTACACATTTAATTATATTATAACTTATTTTGCCATTTCGTATATCAGATATACAAACAAAACGGGTTTTAGAAATTTCATAACAAAGTCATAATATCGGCCGTGCAAGTGCAAGTAAGGAGTCAAATGCTTACAGATTCATAAAAAAGGGGTTCGGAAATTTTCTTATGTTCTACATAGGTATGATTAATTTTTTCATTGGAATGTGTGAAAAGACGCGTCCAAATTCATTATACCCTACAAAGCTTATGGTGCAGGGTACATTAAGTTTGTGCGGATATTGTAAACACCCAGAAGTGGCTAGAATAGATCCGGCTTTTATTATGTATAAGCCCGTCTGACGTCTGTCTGCCTGACGTCTGTCTTTGTATTCTTATATTCAGCGCACAGGTCAGGATTCGAGGTATCTTGATGACACTGGCGTGTTTTGACCGAAGGACAAATGCTAAATAAGAAGACTATCCTCACTTTGAATAGTCGTTTTATGGAAAAAAATTGCACTTGAATAATAGTACTTATACATTCTAAATAAGAATGAAAAAGTTGTTGAGACTGAGGCAATTGTTTGAACCCCCCCTCTCCATCTTTCCACGAAAACTAAACCTTTATATGATAAAAAGGTACAATTTTCAAAGTTTCATGGCGGAACTTGTTTCAAAATAGTAAATTGACAAAGAAATCAATCTTAACGACTTTGGACTTCATGGGTCCATTTTTTTGGTACCACCGCGTATATGGGTTCTCAGGAAAAGTAAACCCTCGCATTCTAAAACGAGCTATTCGTTAGCCTTTTATAATGAAAGTTTGTTCAGGATGGTAATATGACATAAAAATGAAATGAACCAAATTTAAAATACATGGGTCTATTTCTTGGATCTCAATCCATATAAGATTCCTCGTGAATAGTAAGCCGTTTGGAAAAAGACTTAATTTTTAATATTGTGTGATGTAAACTACAATCAAAAAAAATTAACAGTAGGGAATTTGGATCACATAGGTCTATTTTTTAGACTCCAATATTTATAAGGATTATCATGACAAGCAAGCGCTTATAAGGAAATAAAATCTAATGATCCAGTTTTTTATGATGGAAATTAAGAAATAACGTTTTTGGATAGAAAATTAAGTTTGCTAAATGAGCATCACGTCGAGTGAAGTATTGGGCACACTCCAATATTCGCATTTTCGCGAAGGGTATCCACTGATTGATTGACCAGTTGACTGAATCCATGAAATCGTCACGATAGCTTTGTAACATTAATGCTGTCGGATATAAAAGAATTTTCAAAATCTTGTATTGAAGGAGCGTAGTATCCTGTGACTACAAAATTAGGGGTACATTTTTTAAGGAAAGTTAATGAATTTATGGAAACAATTTTTGACATAAGTTTGTGTATTTCTATTAAAGTAATTAAAAATTTTGTTTAGTAGTTCCTTAAAAACAGGAAGGAAAAAAAGAAGAATCTTTTTTTAAGCATCTCTTTGGCCGTTATCCCAAAGGTTTCCAATTTTCTATCCAAAACAATAAAAAAAATAAAAAATTTCTCCAAGTATTTGAACTAAGGAACAATTCTCTTGAACAGGTGCGTTATCTCGTTTTTGTAATTTTGTGTAATAGCTTGCCACTGAATGCGTGAAGCAAAGCGTAAAAGTTATTCGAAACTGAATAGTTTAGAAGAAATTCGTATTAACGGTTAGTTCTGCCTTAAGCTGGGTCATAATTTGTAACGATTTCGGATGAGTATGCGATGCCGTGCTATCTGTCAATGTGGTCCGTATTTGCTATTAGCCGTCATAGAACTGAAGTGCGCTTAACGGTGCTACCCAATTAGCTGTCATACAGCACAAATTAATGTCTACTTTGCTTGAATAATTTCAATCGGATCTTTGACATCTCTGAAGAAACAATTGATCTTAAAATAAGCTTAAAAAGTTATTACTAATCATAGTAACAAAAAATCTTCAGTATAAAATTATTTTATTCTTACACATGCACTTTTGACTGAAACTGTCAACTTAGCTACATTCAATCTTCGAAAACGTTTAGCAATGGCCTCCAAGTTGAAATACTTTATTTATTCATTTATTCTTTCCTGGCTACGTTCAGCTGAATTAAGCAAAATTTCAAGATTAAAGGCTTAAGACTGCGACATCATATAGAGTAGAGAACATTGATCTGAAGCAAAAGCAACAATTAAAGTGAACGACTTTCTCAATCAAAGTTTAAGCTTAAAGTACTAACAAACGAACTTAACTCTAAAACTTACACTTATGATATTATAGAGGAAAACATTGGTCATAAAATCGATTGTAAATAGTTTATACTTTTTAGGCGTAAAGTACTAAGAAGCGAATGAGCGGAAATAGGTCTAAGTAAGTATAAAAACTATATAAACAGCTAGCGGTAGTATGGTCTACCGCATTGAAATTCAAACCCGCGAACACCGGTTTGGCAGTCGCGATTCTTATAAGCTGGACTATGTGGTGGAAGACAGGTATTGAAATATGCTTTTCAATGGTTTATTTTCTTTCTTTTTAATAGGGCCAATCACTCAGGGCGCGTAACGCAGTGACAGGCAGAAAGGATTGGGGAAAGAGAAAGAAAGAAACATGATGGCCGCAACCTATTGCATATGCGCCCAGACGATAAGTGTTATGCCTTTACCGACTGAACGCTCACTACAACTATGATCAATGCTAGTTCTAGCGCACAGATATTTGAACCTGGGAAAATTATTTACTTACCCGGCTGCTCATGCGGATGATTTATTATAAAGCCGTGTTACATGTTGATCTAAACTTTTCATCAGATTGATATTTATGAACACTTTATAGGGTCTTTCACTTCTACGATCGACTACTTCGACTCATCCTCAAATTGATGGAGTTCGCATAATTGTTGTTGTATTTCTGTTTAACCATAACAATAAAACATTCTTATTATTTAACGTCTTTCGTCTTCACTAAGTTTTATTAGTTCACTCAAGCGAGCTAAACGTGTTCCGTATTTTGTCGTTTATACTAAACACGCGCAACCATTTGTTGAACATTTGCTGGTGATGTACTTTTATCTAATTAGTTTCATCTTTAAAATGCTTTGCATACAGTAAAGAGTAAAAATTATTAGTTTTACAGAACAAACCAAAACAAACTTTTGATGAAGAGTTAAAGAATTTCTTTTAATTCCATATGAATTTCCTTAGCTAAGGTTAAGAATCAAATCATTAAAAAAAAACTAAACATTAAGCGAAATTTCTGCGAAAATTACGTAGGCTTTTAATTTTAATCTTTTTATTGTTTAAATGTACAAATTTAGATTCAGTGGAAACTATATAACTTAGCATTTACTTAGTTATGTTCTCCACTGTTATACTACCTTTTACGTAGTATAAGCGATGGACACATACAAATCCACTTGTACTTGGATGGGTTAAGAAGAAAAAATTTGTTTTTATTTTTTTCGTGAAACTTTTATTTTCGGTAAATAGTTATAAACAATTTAATGCAATTAAGTAAAGCGAACGAACACTTTGCTTACCGTGTGTTCACTACTTATTTTATTGCTGTCGTTATTAGTGTTGTTTTTTTTTGCTTTTTATTTTTTTTTTGTTTTCGTTTTGTTTTTGATGAGTAAAGTAAGGGCAACAAGTGGAAATTTTAGCAAAAATATATAAATGAATCACTTTTAATTCGACAGGACTTACATTTCAAACGAAAAGCATTTAAAATTTAATTAGTTAATTAATTTAGTTTTTTAAACATTTTTATTTTTAAATTCACCGTAAAAAATCATTACGTTTTTGTTAAGTAAGCCAAACCTAAAAAGTTGACTATTTCACGGGTGCAGCTTTTTAATTGTAAACCGATTACTACTGAAAGCTCAATTTGTATTCTTTCTAGTTACGTCAAAGTCTTTTGCAAATGATTATTATTGAATCTACGACAAAGGCAGTCCATTGATGATTCATCAATTTTATCTAAGCATAATTATTCGGGTATAGGGAGTTGTTAAGACAGTTTAGTGCATAATAGATCCAATTCTTTTTTTTACACTGTGGATGTGTTCCTTAAAAGATCGTGAGAAAAAAATCGTAAAAGCAAATACTTTCGACATAGGTTAATTTGGAGATATGTTACATAACTTTAGAAAATCATGTAAAGTGAAAAAAGCTCCAATTGTTTTGCTGAAAAACCGTGCAAAAAAAGTAATATCAAAAACCATGTTTTATTATTAAAAAAATAATTAAAATTAATGTACAACAAAAATTCAGCCCATAAGTGCAACAACATATGGAAATTTAAATTGAAACTCGGAATGAAAATCAATTTCAAAACTATTCATCGCTCTTTAATAACAACCCTGCATGTTTACTAAGGTTTACTTACTTAGGAAATTGTTTATTGCACCCTACAAACAGAACGTTCTAACGCAAAATAAATACTAAATAACGAAATGCTGTCTTCAAGTTGAAGCCTAAGGAGAACAAAGTTAAATATTAGAATTTTGAAAATAAAATTTTGGAATTCGTGCTGGAACAAACGTAAAAAAATGTATTTGTCGTTGTTGGCAAAGAGTGTTATTTCAAAAATGGGTAAAAAGGCCATGTAAAAAAGAGTCGGGTGCAATTTTATCATTTTGCTTATAATCCCAAGTAACTCCAAGAAGCTTTTGATACACTTTTCATACACTTACTTGGCTTACAATGTTGAATCGGTTCGGCTAAGTTCACCCTTTCAAAGATCATCAATTGTAACGGTTGTGCAAGTGGGAGTGAGAAATTTTTAACGTAGCTTCAATCAAAAAAAGCCCATAAGTACGTAGCCATAAATATGAAGCTTGTATTATTGCCACATTTTTTTAGGTCATAGAAAAGGGCGTTTTAGAAAGCTAAATATAGTAAGGTGTTAACCGACCTCCTTAAAGAAAGGTTCGACTTATCAATTTCTTGCATTTTCTTTCTTTTTGTTTATAATCGTAAATGATATCTCTCAGTCAAGGGCGGCATAAAAAGTTTTAGATGATTTTTCGACTAAAACAACTAAGATTTAAAACTTTAATCGCATTTTTCTCGAAACGACAGTTTTTTTCGGGCAGATCGTATTTGTGGCACTTTCAAATCTCAGGCGATTAGCTTCAGATTACAGCTCCAGTCTTATGACAGCATTCTGTGCTGGAGCCGAGTTTTCAACGACTATTTCCCAAATTAATTCGAAAAATTCTACTCTCATTACTTTCACTAGATATCAAAAAATATTTGGAAAATTTGCTACAAGTAAATTGTTTTCCCTGCGTGCGCATCGGTACTCTCTACAAAACAATATTTTAAGAATCTTAACATATGTGCAGACACCCACCAAAAAAGTTTGTTCAATTTTATGCATTGATCTTTCAAACAAATGATTTGTAACTGAAAGGTAGCAAACCCTTCAAAACATTAACTGCTCGATACTTCAAGGCAGGGCCATTCTTCATTGGTTTTTAAAAAGTTTTTCAGAAACTACTGATTGAAAATCAAGCTCGATGAGCGGGGCTTTTATTAATATGGGGACGTTTGTCTGGAAGTATGCAAACGTGGCCTGAACAGTAAAAAAGTTTTGAAATCACTTTTTACGAGCGTGAAAATACTTTTGCATGATAGTTGCAAGCTATCCAGCGGATCTTAGTGGCACATTTTCGTCCAATCTGCTAAGGGACACAGTGAGCAATTTATTTGAATGTAAGCAATTCTTCAGGGACATCCCTTGTGAGATAGAGAGACAGAGATAGGGAGTATCTGCTGTCTGAGAGGTGTGTGTCTGATCTGTAGGTATTATGTATTTACCGATCGAGCACTAACAACAGTTAGATCGTAAGCGAAGTAAGTTTTGCTGCACTAAAAATTGAATAAATGTATGCCGCGAGCTTCTCACCTTTAAAAGATTAATCCCGCTAAATGTTGTAAAAACAACCACTGAGCCTGGAAAAAAGACGAAAAACAAGAGCATAAATCTCGTCCTCATCGGGATATAATGTGTCTTGGATCTGAAAGTCAGTGACTAACTATTTGTAACAGCATTGAGTAAATCGAAATTCATGCAATGATCCACTCGATAGTGTAGCGTAAGCATACAAGTACCCATCCTCCTATATCGTATATATCGTCTCTTTAAAATTCAAACTTTGTTTACACTATCTATCAAACGAAATAACTTTTATTCCATCCAGCCTGTCTGAGATAAACTTCATATTACGCGTGCAGTACTTGCGTTGTCAAAAAATATTTGTCAAAAAGTAAAACTTTTTCAAGCGATGAGTTTTGCAAAAGATTCCAATCAAACCAAGTCTGTTATATATTAAAATTGTAATCTAGTAGAAAATGGAAATAATTTTAAAATGCAAAAATCGTCTTTTTAATAACCTTTAATCCGTCATTAAAAAAGAAAAAAAAGGGAAAAGAAACTTTATTCAACTAATACACGCTTATAACTTTTTATTCAACCAAAAAAGAAGAAAAAAAAAAAGAAACTGCTTATCTGCCCACATACGTGCACATGTAAAAGTTATAGAGCATGCATGCTCTCGAATGATATAAAACGAAGAGCATTCACGTTAAAAATGAATAGTTTTGCGTGCTGCTTGCTAATCCAAAGGAATTGATGATTAAAATTATTTTTTTTATTTTTTTTTGCATTTTTTAAAATTTCTTTCAATGTTTCTTTAAAAAAAGAAAACGAAAACTAATTAATTATTTTATAGCACTCATTAATATATATATTTTCTTAATTAATTTTGTATATTGCTTAAAAGTTAATTATTACTAAATGAAAAAATGAAATATATTTTATTTAATACTTTTATGTTTTCTTTATCGTTCATGCGAAAGTGACGTAAGAATTTTTCATTCATTACTAAATTCAATCAACGAAAAAGACGTACTAAGCAGAAAAATACCATACGTCGCAACTGCTTTCCGGAAATAATAATTAATAATAAATGAAGTATAATACCGTATGCAGGCCATTAATTATAAATCATTTTTTCACCACACGAAATGAAATACAAAAATAAACGGAAAACAAGTAAAAACACTATAGTGGGCCACAGTCTGCCATTAAATAGCTTACATCACCCTATAGCTATTCATATAACGATTATTCAAAGTAAGGTTTTATATGGGAAGCGTTCGAAAACATCGTCCGATCCAAATCATTTTCAATTCGCTCTTAGGCTAAAACATGTCAGTAGGTGAAATTTTATCAAAATATTCCAAAAATTTCGATCTGTAAAACACAGACAGAAAGACGGACAGATGGACAGACAAGTTTAAAATTATTTCCTGAATCGATACGTATAATGTGATATTTGGCGGGTATATCTCAAGCCCTTCTGGATGTTGCATACATCCGCACAAGCTTAATATATCCCTCCGCCACTAGTGTTATAAGGTGCAAAAAAAAGAAGTTAGTAAAGCCAAAGCAAAAAATTCATTGATGAATTAAAGCATGAAAAAATGTTTTTATATGAATTAAAAATATTTGCCAACAATAATTTTGCATTCCAACAGATATTGATAATTCATAACAATAGGTATGTATGCACGCCGTTAAAATATTGATAAACCTATGACTTTAATATTAAGCGTTCCTAAATGAACTGACTGTTGTAATGCGGAAAGCAGGCGAAGAAGGATGGTTGTGTGATATAAACAGTACAATCATGCAGTTGTGGTACGAAAAATTTAACAATATCTTGTATCTCAGGGTGCTGTAATATGCACTACAGCATGTGCTTTGTTGCGAATCTTTTGTTTTTAGCTAGCAATTGCTTCTATATGGCATTTGATAGCAAGGACAGAGCGAACATCTACGAATATATGATGGATTGATCGTCCATCGTATACTGTATATATGTAGTAAAGTAGTATAGTAGTATAGCATTTCAGTTCATTTTGTCTACTTAACCCCATTTATAAACCTGTGTGATGACATCTATCCCATAATGTTATCTCCTATTATTCAATCTATCCTCTTCATTACACAGATCATATCGATAACGTATAGAAGCTAAACTTTTAGTTTTTATTATTTCATGCGATTACTTAATAAACTCTACAGATATACATTGCGTAGTATTTATGCATGGTTTTTTTAATAATTGACGGGATATCTCAGGTCCGATTTCTACTCAGGAAGATAGCACTAGTTTCGGGTGATTGTGAGCGGGTTCATTGGTGGATATTGAAGACTTTCGAACTTCGATAAAATGGAGGCGGATTCAGACTTCACGCTTATCATCCATGTATAGAGTACGCGATACTTATTTTTATTCGTTATATGCATTGTACATTACATACAATAGACTATAGATTATATATTTTATATAACATTTTATATACATTATATATGATAGGTAAAATGTTTTGATTTAAAAACAAATAAAAGCACTTCCATGAACTTTGACACAAAAAGTATACTGCCATCTACGACGTTAAAAAAAACTTCAAGATCGAAATTAAGAAACTTCGAGTTGCTTTAAGTCGAAGGTACAAACCAAAAACAAGTAAAAATACTATATGGGCCTACCATCAAGTATCCTACAACACCCTACAATTATCGATATATCGACTTTTCAAAATAAGGAAATGGTCGAAACAGTGGCATTTTCAAGGGAGTGTACCAAACTTCATCAATAAATCTCGAAAATTACGACGTGGAAGAAAACAAGGTGGACGGACAGACGGACAGATAAGCTTAGATCGATTCAGAAGTAATTCTGAATCAAAAGAGAAAGTGATTCCAAATCGATCGGTATAATATATATATATATATATATATATATTCTATCTCTCTATTAATAAAAGTCGAACAAACCATAAACGATACACTTTCAATATTAGAAGTTGACGAAAAAATCGCATTTTAGCTTTTTGAAGTTAAGATTTCAAATTATCTGAAGTTTCTTTAATTAAATTAATTCTAACAAACTTTGTTAATACCATCTGCTATAAACAGTTAATGCTGAATCATAGACAAGTTTTGAGAAGCAGTCGTTAACATTAACAAAAAATATTCTTATTTAATCGACTTGCAATTAATATGTGCTTACGTAATTTTTTTTATTTATAAGAAAATAACAATTTTTTTATTTTTGTCTTTTTTGTTCTCTTTTCAGTCCTTAACCATTCTTCATTAATTTTTATATAACGAGTAGCGTTGATTGAAAATAAAGGCGAACAAATGACGAAGTTGCACAACTCTAAGCCGCGTAGGTATATTAAAAATTAACATACGAAAATTCCTTACGGCTTATCATGAGATTTGAAATTAAATATTCATCTATCGGTATTTTCAATCATTCATTTGTTTCTACAGCCGTCTGTCTGCCTTTGGAATCGCAGAACCATACAAATGAAAATACACATGAGTAGAATTTTATTTATTTCAAAAAATCTCATCGAAAAGCATTTATATCTAAAAACTCGATCGCAATATATAAGAAAAGATGAATAATATATGAAATAGAAATCTGAACAATCTAAAGATGATTAAATGTAAAGAGAAATATTTTTATATTCTCATTAATAATCAAAGAAAGAATAAAATAAAATTTACAAATGTTCGTCTTAATTGTAAAGCCTATAAAGACCTAATCCCCACCAAAGAATTGGAGAAATATTCTTTGATAAACTCAGTAGTACGACATTTATTGTTTTTAAACACTACACCACTTGTAATAAAAGGTTTGTGCGGATGTATGCAACGCCCTGAAGAACTTGAGGTAGATTCACCTTTTATTACATCAATGCATTCAGAATCACTTTTTGAATCGATTTAAGCTTGTCTCTCCATATGTCCGTTTGCTCGTCTTTGTTATTGTGCTCAACGTACAGAACGAAATTTTTGGAATATATTGGCGAAGGCTATTGAAGATGATTCGGATCGGATCACTTTTTCGATCACTTCCCATATAAGGCACCGTTTTGAAAAGCTGTTTTATAAACATCTGTAGGGTGGTAGATGGTAAATAATATTGGGCTATAACCCACGGTATTGTTTATATTTTTTAAAAGAATTTCTTTGTTATGTATGAAGATATGCGTATACAGAGCTTCGAAGTCATAATCGGTCTTTCAATAAGCAGATATAATTTGTTGTGAATTATAGTAATAATTAACAATAATTTTTTTAACAATAATTTGACTCCGAAACTCTGTCTAGGCTAGCAAGACTGAACGTTAATCTTTCGCTTGCATTCACTTCAAGTATCTAGTATTCTATGTTGTAAAGAAAGTTTGGTAGTAATTCGGAAATTATTGATATATCCCTTGATCGCTTAAAATCTTCACGAAAATATTATTCGATTTTCTTACGTCATATTTTATGCTATGGATCTATATGGCGAAATATTTAATCGTACATTCCGTTGCGACATACGTTGCCTACAGAATATAGTCCCTACCCTTTGAGAGCAAATATTCCGACAATTCGGAAGGAAATTTAGATTTTCCGCCCGCCTGTTTGTCCATCTAGCATCTCAATTTTAAAAGCTTGTTATTATTCTTTTAATAATGAAATTTTTTGTTAGTCATCATTTATTAAAAACGAGCCCTAGCAGTCGAGACTGTTGGCTCTTTTTTTTTTTTATAATTTTTCAAATACAAACTAATTGGTATCAAAAGAGTGTGTTCGAGCAACATACAATTCGTTCGCCCTTTGGTTAAAACACGTTAGTGTAGCAAATTTCATCAAAATATCTCAAAAATTGGAATCTGCACCTTAAACAGGAAAGTACATGGACAGACGTCAAAGGGATAGACATTCAGAATCATTTAGTGAATCGGTATAATATAAGGTGGGTCTCTCTTAAGCCCTTTCGGATGCTACATACAAACTTATCGGGCATGTTGACTGAGGTAGGGTATACATATATGAACGCATAGCTGAATAGGTTTAGAATGTGATATTGAGTTTTGGCATCGAAAGTCACAAATGGCCTAATAAATAAAATAATTATTAACTCCACTACAGTTTCAATAAAATAGATGTTAGCATGCAGTACATGTTACAGGTTGCATTGTTAAATAACAAAAAAAAATTTTGAAAGACCTTCGAAAATTTTATGGTCTGTTATATAAAAGCTTCTCAAGCGAGAGAATTTGAAAAAGAATTTTTGTCCATATTTTGTTTTCGTCTTTTTTACTTAATTTATAATTAGTTATGCACTTAGTTATGCATTAACACCTTTTTTTGATTTATTTGCAAGAAAAAAAAAGGAGTAAGAAAAACAAAACTGACTCAAACAAGCAATATATTAACGACGTTTATTAATACTAAGCCGACATTGTTCATAACATCTGCTCATTATGCGCTTAAGTGGCTGTTAATTTATTATTCTCTACGTACTTAAAGGTTTGAGTACTGCCCGTCAATGCTTCGCCTGCTTGTCTTCATTGCATATAATAAATTGTTCCGAAGCAAGCGATAGCGCTTTTTTCTCTTTTCCTCTCTTTTTGTCTTTTTTTTGTAATTTCATGTTAACTACTCTAAGGTAAATGTGCGTAATATTTATTCAGTTTCGGATATGCATTTATTATCAAGAAATATCTATTACATCAATGATAGGTGAAGACTGCATCATAAGCTTAGAGAGAGGCATGTATTTTGATTGAAAATTTTGAATACGAATTTTTAAAATATTCATAAACATACGCCTGTGACTTATGCACTCCCACATTGAGCCGACAATTCTGCGTGTAGGAAATGGAAAGGAAACGATTGATTAGCTTGCAATGAAGCCCTAATAAAGTGTAGTGCAAAATTCCATAAATAGCGTTTCCTTACCGAGCAGGAAAAATAAAAAGGGAATTTTTTTTTTTTTTTTTTTTGCCTTTGCATTATTATTATAATTTCTTTGAAAGCATTAATTAATGCATTTACATAGAATATTAAGAGTGAACCTTGACGAATAAGGAATTTATACATATGGTAATGTTTCAAGTGCGTAGCGAATAGTTTCATTCATTTTAATAATTCCACGTTTAGATTATGTAAAGAGATAAGACCTTTAGAAAAAAAATAGCTTTAACTTATAAATCACAGTGCATTGCACAATTAATAATTTATACATATATAATCAATAAAAATATAAATTTTTAAAAAAAAAACCAACTATGACTAAGTTGAGGACAGTCGCTGAAAGCAAAGTAATTGCATTTCAAATTTCAAGTTAATTCATTCTATCCTTCTGCGAAGTAAAGCAAAGAAAATGTCATTGTCATTTCGATTTCATGGCAATGAGTTCCCCACAAAAAAATTAAAGCGTATAGCGGAAGAAGATTGATTTCCTTTTGAGAGACGAGTTCATTTCCAAATAGTCAGAGCATTATGGAAGTTTTAAGAAAGAAATAATAGTTAGCCTGAGACTGAGAGCACGGTAATAGGACTCTGTTTATATTTCATCCACAGATATTGAAATTCTATGAGGAAATATAGTGAGGTCAAAAATTGAGGATCCTGTAGTATTACCTACACCCTAGAAAAGATTTATTTTTACTTACTTCATAGCTTAGCTACAATTTTCTGCAGTTAAGTTAGTAGTAGTTAAAAACGAAAATAAACCACAAAGAGGTAAAAAATGATCAAACAAATTTTTAAACATACAATCTATTGGAAGTAATTATCAAAAAGGAAGTTTCTAAGTCAGTACTAGCCTGTGCTAGTCTCTAAGTGCACACCCTGTTGCTACAGTGGGGATAAGTTATATTTCGTTTTCTATCAATTGAATTTAATTATTGATCAAATTACCTGCTTCTATTTACGTACCTTGGAAACTCGTACCTTTTGCGATAGTATGATAGTTGAATGGGATCATTTCTAATGCGTCTTTAAGGGACTATTTGACCAAGCGAGAATTAGCCATTCAAATAAGCCTTTAACAATTTGAAGATAAGGACATTGCTTCCTGTTTGCAAGGACAGTAGGGTAGTAGGATAGTAGCTCTATAAATTTCAGGTTGCGCTCGTAACCGGACAGACATATTCAGTTGCGCAAATAAGAAAAATTGCTTTTGTACCGATATTATTAATCGATATAAGACTAGTAAGCGAAGAATTAATATTCCAATGCCGGTCTGACAAACGAGGTAAATAGGTGCTTACGAACACGCTGATCATTAAATTCTTTAGGCCAGCGTTCCATAAATCGTAAAAGTGATTTCACCGTAATTACGAAGGCGACAATGCCAAGTTCATAAAATGACTGGGCAATGCCCAGTCTAATAACGCAGTGCCATGCCACCTGAAGTAAGATCAATTTGAAGCCTAAGGAATATATATATAGTTGGGTATTTCATGGCTGATGTGATTATAATGGACGATAGTCGTGAAGGACGCTAGTCATTTCCCTGGATATTACGGTTAACTATAAAATTTTATCGAAGACTCCTTTCTGATGATTGTCGCGTTCGCTTCGACTATTTGTTCTAGCACAACAACGAGTGTTCGCAACTTTGCGGGAAAGCATTTTTGGGTAGGCTTTTACTCTCTGTAGCTTATCATTTCTGCGATCATTTTCGCTTCTAATTAAGTTCTAATGCATGCTGCCTTTCTGTATTTTGTGCAAAATTGACGTCGAATTTTATGCTTTACAATTTGCAATCCACTTCTTCCCATTTTATGTGTTGTGCAATTAAACTAAGTCCGTCGAGGAACAGTTAATAACCTTTAGAAGATCAGTTTGACGTACGAACATTAGTA
Organism: Glossina pallidipes; assembly: GCA_000688715.1. Lineage (NCBI taxonomy): Eukaryota > Metazoa > Arthropoda > Insecta > Diptera > Glossinidae > Glossina > Glossina pallidipes. The sequence continues at coordinate 561,340 of KK499808.1, forward strand.
CAGCATACTGATCGAGAATATGAATTTTGATATTTTTATTCTACATTCTGCTGGGGAAGTCACGGATATTGCCTAACCTGATTAGGAAAATTTCTTTAAGAAACTTTAAGAGGCTTTATCTTGAACACAGCGACAAGAAGTTGTCCACATTACCGTTGTTTAGTTTATTCAGAAAATGTGATGTTCTCGTGTTCGGTCAAATATGTTGCAGCGACAAGGATCAACTTGATGCGGATCACATCTGTAAGATGAATGACAACTACTTGCAAAGCGTCTCGCAGAGGAAAAGATTTGAAATAAACTATAGTTTCCACGAACAGCTGTGTTTATCTGTTTGATATTTTTGTGGAAAGGCTTCCTACAAACGCCGGTATCAAATCGAAATAAGGGTAAACTGAGTGCCCAAATTGCTGTCTGACATGTAGAAGTCACAAACAGTTTTTTTTAATCGATTTTGCGAAAGGTTGACTCCGAATATGATGATTTCTTGCATCACAAGCGGGTCGACTATGAACGTCACTTGAGTAGAAATTCCTGATCAGATGCTGTGAAGAAGATTGAAGAAGATTGAGGCTCCTATGTTCTAAAATAAAGAGGTGACCATGGATACCTATTGATAATTAACCATTGAGTTGGGCCTCAATATAGCAAAGGGTGGGTATTTTATTAATTTTTTCTAACCTAAAAACATTGGGGAAAATTCTACACTTAGATGCGCACTTGTCATTCAACCTATATATATATATATAGTTTATAGATTATATGCAAAATAAATTTATCGCCAAATTTGAGCAACAAAGGTAAGAAACTAAATATTATCAGTGTGAGTATTGAACAAATTTTCAGATTGCCTTAAATCTCTAGATTATTTATCCATAATACCAATATATTTTTTGTACGTTACACTCAAGGACAAGCTTAGATTAGATTTTTCTTTCCAGAAATAGATATAAAAAACTTAATGCATTTAATATATGCGTTTCTTACTTTTGGTAAGAGCTATTTGCCGGTTGGTCTGTCTGTCTGTCATTTGTGATAGCAGCCGACTTAATATTAGATGATCACCGCGTATCAAGCTTAACCTCTGAACAGTGTTAAGAGAACATCGCTCGGGTGCTTCGAAAGATGACTTGCCTGATTTCCCCCCACGCGGCTCTAGTCTCTTATTTGTCTACGCCTAATCATTGTTTCAGTCGGCTTTTTGCTTTTTATATCATTTAGTGTTTGTGCATTTAATTTGAATAAGAAATTGTTTATCAAAAGTTCGTGTGCTTTTGAATTCAATTAGAGAGAAAAAGAAGATGTTAAGGAGTTAATAGACAAAGGAGTATAAATCAAAATTTGAAAAGATTTAAAGCTTAATGCAAAAATGATTTGTGGCCCGTCATCATATAAAAAATATAAAATTTCGTGGATCTACTACCAACGAGCAATGTGGAAATTGATCCCGATCCTTTAAGCAGGCGGAGAACGTTTACATTTAAGGAAATGTCTCGCAATTGCAATACTTTGGCTTATGGTGTTGGAAATGAAAATTGAGGATAGATACGCCCTACAGCATTTATACATGGTTTTTTTAATACTAGTTACTTAAATAGCTTTTGTGAAAGCTATAGAAATGTAATGTGAGTTCAACTTACCTGCGCAAATGACGAATACGATGATAAGACTCCGTTTGATATTTATTTTTGCAATCTTTAAATAAAGCTAAAGCCGGCTACAAATGAAATGAAATGATATAAAATAGAAGATGACTTTCTAAATAAATAAATGAACTGCACACACGCAAGCTTTTGCTCTGTGGTTTATTAATTGACGCGCCGCGTTTTCGGCTAATTTAGTCAATACGATCTGACAAGCTTGCTATAAATGTCTATATAAAACGTAGTCTGCATATATTCGCGGGTTTATGCGTACGAATTTCTATGTTTGTGCGTGTGTGTGCGGGTTTGTTTATGTTTGTAAGTGTGGGTGGACGTACGTACATAAGTGTGAATGCTGTTTTCTTTCAATTACAACAATTTTCAATTTAACGGATTTTTATGAGTAGAAAATGATTTTGACACAATTTTTAAATAAGCGCGTCTTTTTTTTTTTATTTATTTTGTTTTATTTTGGTTTTTTTAAGCGAGCGAAAACCAATTTAAACAAACAGCTTCAATGTATTGTTTTTTGCGTTTTTTTTTGTTTTTTTTGTTTGTTTAATGACGTTTCACTTGGTAACCACGAGTAAATAAACAAATAAATAAAAATTGTTTTTTTTTTTTTTTTTTAAAGAAGAATAATTCGGTTATTATTCTGTTGCTTTACTTGAAATACTTTTTAGCAGCTTTAGTAGAGTAAATTAAAAAACCATTTATTCATATAATGAAGCTGAGATTCGAAAAAAATTACAATTTTTCTTAACTTACTTTTTTGACTGTTTTTTTTTTTTTATTTTATTTATTTTGTTGTGATTTTAAATTCACTGCAGGTTCGTTATTGTATGAATATGTTGCTTATTTTTTTGTTGTATGTAAATACATTTAACTTTTCTTTTTTTTCATGTGTTATTTTTTGTGTTTTGTTTTTCTGTCTGTTGTTAAGCTATGAATTTTTTCGCTCTCCATGGAATTATGAGTTGAATGAAGAAAAGAAAAAAAAAAACAACTTATTTAGCAAAGCATATATAAAACAAAAAAAAAAAAAACAATATTACAATTGTTAGCGAGCGTGTGCTTAATCGTATAAAACACAATACAAAGAAAATAGCAACAACAAAACTAACAATAATTCAAACGAAGAAAAAGAAATCATAAAACACTCACACGTACAGAAAGAGTACCAATTGAAGTTGGATTAGGCGTACATTTATCTATATGTATATGTATCTGTTTTTGCAGTCTAACTATGCACACGCATGCACGCACGAAAATTAAATAAAACACAAACAAAAAAAAAAAAAGTTCAAATCTCGGTTTTGTAACTCAGTAACTTCAATATTAGCACTTAATCTCAACTTGCTTCAAATGTTTTTCCGTTTGATTTATAAGACGATTTCAATTTTTATACAGTTTTTATTTGATATATAGATATATGTTTTGTATATTTATAAATGTATGTTCAAAGCAAAATTTTATGTTCACTATTTCTTTACGGTTAGCTTATGGGAAAGCACACGAGTTTAACGCTTGAAATCTCGTCACTAACTAAACTAAATTAACTAATGCCAGCCAGCCGTGTGCTAAGCAAGTAAACGTTGTTGGCTGCAGCCAAAAGTCAAAAGCGTAGCTAAAAAATAAAACTAAAATAAAAAAATAAAAAAAAAAAAAAAAACATAAAAAATCAACACCATCACCACCGCCACCAAATAACAACAAAAACACAACGCGACGTCATACTAGTAGCAGCGGCGCGAGCAGCAGCACCACCAACAACAATAACAACTTGTTCGTATAGATAGAAGTCTCATACATCGTCACATTAACAAAAACAACAAGCATACAAAAAATAAAACTTAACTTTAGGCTAAAATACATACCTATCTATATATCTATGTATCTATATATCTATATATACATGTATATGGAAAAAGGTAAGAATTAAAGCAACAAATGCTAACAACAGCAACAACAATAACAATAATGAAATAGCAGCCAAACAATGACGGCTACAACAAGTTCAAGTCTCAATGTTAGCCATAGTCAGTCAATTCTGTATCTCTGTATGCGTTAATATCTGTGTGCCATCATTATCATCATTATCATGTATATTATCATTGAATAAACGATGAGCATGGTTTTGTTACTCAATTAATTCGTGTTTAAGTTTTAATCAAACCCAATATTTATTATCCAGTCACCAACACCAATCCAAATCCATATGTAACGATAGTGATCATGTCAAACCGGAAAAACTCTTACAACTTCTTTTATTTTACATTGTTCGTCTGGTATTCGTATAGAACATTTTGGCGCGTGGTTTGCTGGTTTTCATTCGTTTCATTCGAACCAACCAACACTGATTTGTCAAACACGTGGCCCTGGTTACCCCACTGGACTATATGCGAACTTATAAAACGTTGTTGTAAACGACGAATGTATTGTAGCCACTGCTGCCGCAAACCATTAAATGGAAGTTACAAACATTGTTGCAAATGTTGTCATTAGTTGATCGGGCGGAACTATTTTAATGCAAACGTTTTACGTAATCCTAAGCAAAGTTCACCTCAGTTGTTATATCAACAATATCTCTTAAGGCGCGTAAGTAATTGGCTAAGTGAGTCTGCCCTTAGCCTTTTGGCTTTCGAGCTAATGTCGGCATTTTAACGGCAGACAACGAGCCGTGCTTTTTTATATGTAAAAATCTTTATTGCTGTGTGGAAGGTATAGGCAGTTCATCTTAGGCCATTGGTGACATTACTAGACAGGTGTTAAGCTATTAGAATGCATGTGAAACTCTTTATGTTGAAAGTGCATTACATCGCATAGTGTTTTCAAAGCGAAATGTTTGACGAATTATTTCTCTATCACACCCAGTTTTGGTTGAATAAATGCTAACATTTAAAGTTGTTTTGATTGCATTAGAAACAATATTGTCTTCTTACACGATTACGATTTTATGTGAGCTAACAAGGTTAAAAGAGTTGTTAGATTGGAAATTTTACACAATCGTGTTAATAGTGCGATGATAGTTCAAAAAGCTTTGGACGTGACGCAGAGCTGGCAAAAAATATACTATGATCACAGCCATATATAGCTTAATATTGAAATTTGAAAACTCTTCATGCTAACCACTTATTTGGCGGTCATCAATGGTCGACAATGGTTCTCAGTGCGTATAAGGGGATGGAAAAAATTCATTGTTATTATACATGAAAGGAGTCCACTGGCTCGTTTATCAACAATGAATTATTAGATGACATAGGCTAGGCGAGCTGTCAAAGCAAACATCAAGATCACACAGCCGTTACCGTCACGGTTAAGATCGAAAAATTATAAATCGTATGGCTTTGCTACGAAACTATTCGCTGGACTTCGTTAAACGATCTTCTCCTTCCAAACTTGAAAAAAAACATCTGGCATCAGTAAAGAAGTAGACTCTGCAGTTGACGGATACTTTGACGAACTCGACGGTTCGCTCTGTAAATAGGAGGTCGAAGCTATAGGAGATCGACGATGATTGTGGTATTGAACTAAATTAAGGCTGCGTTGCAAAGCAAAAGCACTTGCCTTTCCAAATTTGTCATCTTACCTTTGTCCTTTCGACCACTTTCGTCGTGTATACTCGATCCTGCATGAATTTCTCTGACGCGTATATCATATATTTCGTATACAACACTATATGATCTTGTATTTAATAGAAACGGCACTCAATGAACTTCTTGAGAACTAATTGACATCAAAGATTGATTTTCATACTTTTTACAAAATCTATTATAATTCCATGAAATTATTGCACGTCGTAGTCAGCTATACAATTAGTCACTATAATCCCTATTAGCGTCAATTGTGGAAAAGAACACATAATCAAATCAAACGTTTCTTGTTTGTGTTAATCATTGTAGTTATTTAGCTGTGAAATAGTTTTCTGGAGATTTCTATTTGTCCCTCAAATGCGCTTCTTACATAATAATCTAGTAAATTAAGGTCCGAAGAGTTAGATCATAAGTGAAAGGATCATTTATTGTCTGGCTCTCTCCGAACATGCAAAGTCTTCATGATATCATAACTTTTTCTGATCTCTCTTTTTCTGAACTCCCTCTAAAATCTATACATAGACGAGGAAGTATGATCCACAGTTAATACAATAGAGATTAAAAAAAAGAAGACAAAGTTTTTCCCATTGTCAAGAGATCGTGTATTCTGAGTTCCCTTCTCGTTCGTCTACGATTTTAAAAAGAATTATTACTAAAAGTTTAAGCCTCGTTGAAGCTATCCGCCAGGATTATAGACATTAAACGGCCTAGGACTTTCTCACATTGCATTCGATTTTGGAAACCTTCATTAAGCAATCGCCGACATTTTGTTGTTCCCTAAACTGAAAAAACCAACCCAAACACATTGTGTTTGTTCCCGTCGAACACAAAAGGTCGAATAGAGAAAAGTTTCGAAGACCGTTACATAAATCAACTTTAACCAAAGTCTCGAAAAGAGAGTCGTAGCATATAAAGTGTTCTAATCGAAGAGAAACATGTCCAAGAGGATAAAAGAAATTCGAAAGAATAGTTAGCCTAGATTTGTCCTTTTTTTTAATCAAAAGCTCTATTAATTTTTTATCTTAATATTATGGAATACTGGAATATTCAATACTGGAATGGATGGCATTAGTTTCTACAGAACAATTGTTCGCGGTTTTTCTTTTCAGATTGTCAATGGAAAGCAAGCCAAGAAACGAAAAAATACATAGTTATTGACGTTATATACGCAAAGTATACCTATCGGGAAATTTGCAATTTTCTCAGTTATGCCTAATCATAGGTAGTTAAGATCCGCTGAGAAGTGTAAGTTCACTTGGTGATAAAGGAACTGCGGCAAAATATAAAAACCATGACGAGTGCTCGGACGTTACTACCATAGACAGTTCATGGAAGCTTTTCGAAGTTGAAACCGAGGCCCATTGAGCTCTCCACAGAAAAATATCCGCAATCAATCCTATATTATATGCAGAGGGGAGCATATTTCGCAGAAACTCGAATGAGATTCGAAGAAGAATTGGAACGATCAGTTAATGCTATAGAAATTTTCGGAAATTATGACAATTCACAAGCCTAAGGGACCGTTCTCTGAAGTCAATTTGTACCATTCTCTTCTCTGTCTTGGAGCGCGTAATTCATCAAGTTCTCCACGATTATCGCAACCATAAGTCGTACGTGCAGGGGACGAATTACATTGGCATAAATTTCGACTCATAGATTATCCGAGGAAATCTAAATTTGCCGCAAAGTAAAAACATTGTATGGTGATATAGAACCGCTTGCAAACACTATTACAATGGTTGAGAACACACAAATGCCAGAGATAGTTGACGAAGGCCCTTGGAAGTTTATATGAGCCATAATTCCGAAGATTTTAATGTCTCTAGTGGTATAATTTATAAAGTTTCCCATGAAGAGCTCCTCGAGAAGACGTAGATTGCGCCCATAGATTGGTTCTCGTTAATGCAAGCTGCTTAAGGCGGTAGTGCTTAACAAACTAAAGGCGTTTCTTCCTCAGATTGGAGACTTAGAAGTGAAGAAGAAGTTTTTAGAAAGCTGTGTTAAATCAAATCAGATATAAAAGTAGAAAGCTTCGATTATATTATACTAAAAAACTGTGAAAGTTCTGAAGAGAAGAAAAGAAAAAAAGAATATAAATTCCAATCCAATGTTGAATGATTCATATTCATGCAAGTTTTTTTTGCCGAATGTATGCCGTACCAAAAGTGCCCAACAATTCAAAATCAATAAATATAAATGAGAGATTTCAGTTGCGCGGGCTCTTTTATGAAATACTTTTTTATTAAACAGTGAAAAACTCTTTGCCAACTTAGTATTGAAACCGGTTTTACTTTTTAGTTTTTTGCGCAAAGTTTCCATAGATATAAGGGGGCTCGTGCCAAACACGTTCCCATGTAAATTAAGATTTCAATGTTAGCTGAAAATAATTTCAAATCAAAGTAAGTTGTTTTGCTGCAACATTCATTGTAACATTCAGTTACATAAATAATCAACGCAAACATGTTATTGAATTGTTAGCTTTCATCTCCACTTCTCCTCAAGTTAGCACACAACTAACCCTTTTATCTATTAAAATATCTAGTTTTTTTTTCTTTTTTTGCTTTTTTTGTTATTATTGAGTTGTGTTTGTTTGTTGCTTTATGTAAACCGCATTCCATTTCATAATAATGCTATGACTCATTTCCACTCTAGACCACGCTGCAGTCAATTATGTGTCACACCGCTATGTATGAGAAAATATACTTTATGCACACAAATAAACGCGTGCACATCTACCTACTACTCGAGTTTAACTAGGTTTCTAACTTTGTTATGATTTTTGGACGCACAAAAAAAGCCAACGTCCTTTATTGGTATTTATTTAAGCCATACGTTGTGGTTTCTCCGCTCTTTGTTACACTTTGCTAAACGACTGCAAGCAATTTTGCTCATTGCATTTGTAAAAGAATCGAGCGTATAAACGAAAAACAACTAGATACATATCAAATAGTCTAAAAAATGTTAAGCTTTTGAGAATCCAAGATATATGTAATTAATTGTATTTGTAATCTCTTTGTCTATATTGACATTTTCATCGAAATAAAGCAATCCTTTTTTTTTGATTAGGCTCGATATTTTTTAGATCTGCTAATATACTTATCAAATATTTAGAGTCGATATATATGAGTATTTCGATAGCAGTCTGCATGTCGCCTCGAATTCATTGTATGCTTAATGAAACCTCTATACCAATAGTCATAGAATAAAGCTTTACTTTTGATTAAGATGAATGAAAATAGTAATCCTAGCAAGTTAGTCACGATAAGTAAATAGAATTACTGACTAAATTGATTGATTTTTTGGCGAATAAAAGTTTACTGAACATTCAATTAAAATGTATATCTAACAATTGAGACACTACCAAATATCTGTGGCTTTGACAATTGCTGTAACTGTCAGATGGATAAATATAAACACTGGCATATGAGAAAGTAAACAAACAGAATATTTGCGAACAGACAGAGAAAGCTTTTACTTTGGAAGCAAGTACTTGTCTTGCATAGAGCAAAACTGCTCGTTTTCAGAGACTCTACTACATAGTCTACTTGTAATAAATCGTATCAAGAATGCATTTTACTTTAAATCCAAATTCTTCACTTCTTCATTGTCATGCTTCCAGCGAAGGTTTACGCTATTTTAGGTTCATTTTATTTTGTTTATCTATCCTTTCGCATGCAAGCCCAGAAAATCACCCTAAAGCGAATGTAAGTTTCTAAAAAGTTGTAATGACTAGTTTTTCTCAATCGTTCATATTCTGATGCTATGGCTTTTTGCTAATCTATCGATGATGGCGCCATGCTTTTAAATCAGTTTATATACCGTTTGTTGAATACTACATATTGATCGATTAGTCTACCAGCTGGCTCTTGGCTTGTACTCGCTCCCTGGACCCACTCATCAGCTGCAATGCCTTTTGCAAAGAGTTTGCACCTGTGCTTATTACCGGCTCAATTTTGCGGTTATGAAAGGTGTTTTTCTAAGTGCTTTTGTTTGTTCCTTTTGCCGATAAAAGGAGCCCCACTTTGAATGATAATCGGGCCTACAAATATTAATTTACAAATATAGAAGATAGAGCTGAATGAAGGATGAGCATTACGAAGCAGTTCTTTGAATAGTTACTAGTCAGAAAAATTCTCTTCTCATTTAACCCGCCTCACTGAAGTCGAAATAATACGTTTATTGTATTCATTTTATTACACCGTACATAATAAATGTCCATTCTACACTTTAACTTTTATCCACTTTTTTAAACGATTCAAAAGGTTCTGGCTCCTGCTGTGATATGAGAATTAATATGTGGACCGTTGAAGGAAAAATTTTCTCACCCCTGATTTAATCTGTATATTGTGTCGCTTTATATTCTTGTAGACATAAGTACAAAACCAACAACTGTAGTTAACTACGATCTTCATAAACTGACGTAACCTCTGATGATTTTATCTGCATGTTACATGCAATATAATTCAGTTATCATACCCTTAATATTCTGTTGCGTTTCTCTGCTGTTGATATAAAAGCAAAATATTGTTCTAGCATTCAATCCTTCCAAGTACATCCATGTATCTGCGAATTCATAAGCAAAACCCTTTGCTGTTTAGTCAGATATGTTTATAAAATTTATATCAAATATATTTAATTTACTTTAATGAAATTAAATTTCATTAAAAAAGCGAACAAAGAAAAAGTAAAAACAAAATTGTTTACAATAACCACAGACAGAACTCATTTTCGTTCCAACATTCAGCAGACAAAGGGAATTTAATTAAAATTATACAAATGTTAAGATTTCAAATGAATTGTTAATATGTTTACTTGTTTTCGGGTAAAAGAAAATTATTTGAAGAATTTCACATTAAAAAATAAATAAAAATTAAAGAAGAGAAGATGAGATTACAATGAAAAATCGCCTTAAAACAAATATTCGTGATCTGTTCTTTAGCACTTTTTATACCAAAACGTTATAATATGTCCTTATGGGGACGTAGTGAGTTTTAAAAATGCGGACTGAATACGTACGAACGATAATAAAATAGTAATAAGCGAGCTGATAAGCTCTTGTGGTAGAAATTTCTATCTTAATCTTTGTGGTGCGTTACTTCAAATTCCCGGTACACCGGTGTGCGATCGTCGACGCCCAAATTTTTTCTTTTTCTGTAATAGAGTTAACTATGAATTGACTCTGCGTTCTCGTTCCCTTATATCGACACACGACTTTATTATTTCTTATATCAAATCTTATTGATTCCCCTGCGGAGCTCTTCAGCTCATCGTCACCTAAATCCAGTTCTTCGCGCTATCGCTCCATTTAAACCCTTTCTACCTAAGACATGACCAAAACTTAGCAAAATTAATTTTCTTAACGCGTACCTCATTGTGCTTCAGATGTTTTCATTTTAAAGTACATCACTCCAATAAGAACGCTTAGCCTTTATGAGCGACAGGGAAATTAATCTCCATGGCAAACTAGCATTAGGAACCAATTTTCATAAAAAAATACTAATAATAAGAGTCTTCTACTATTTAGAGGCCTGCTCTTCACCAGAATGGTTATATGGGATGGGTTCAAATGTCATTCGTATTTAAGGGCCGATATTTTCCTATAGCCGACGAGAATAGAGGCGCAATTTTAAAAATTTTAAATATATGTCGCCCTTTTGACGCAACAATAGCAGTACTACTTTTTCTACCGCTCGTGAACAGGAAGCCAAGAACGACATTCTGCGTCTTTTTCCTTCTGCGGCAGAGGGAAACCATGAGGACCGAATTCACGAAGGTACCATATAAGTCGATCATTTTGCAGCTCGTTTGTGTCATCGCTGAAGTTTTGTCGACACTTTATTACTGTCCTTAGATTCATTTCGATATGTCTTTGCTTATTCATAAACAATTTTTCACGTTACCTTTACAACTTGGCTTCCACCATATCACAGCGCACGTAAAATCTTGTTTTCCCTGTTACACTTTTTGCTCATAGTCTTACATGCTTAAATTTTAGCTGCCAATTAAGTGTAGTGCAGTTTTCTAAACCACGTGACCACATATATCTTATTCCACTTGAATAGTTTGTTGTTTTTTTCGTACGTCATTTTAATGCACCAGCAGATTGAAATAACCTCAAGGTTGACGCCTGCATTGTATTGAGACGTAGACCCATCGAAAACATCACACTCGTAATTAACTCGCGGTACGAAGAGTTTATGCTAATTGTCTGCGGCCGCAGCCACGGAGAAAACAGGAGAAATTGCACGCAAACGGTGCACTGAATGCTTAGTGTGCCTTGCCTGGCGTTTAAGAGGCTTTTCAAATTCCGTTTGGTATTAGAGAGATTATGCCATTTATCTTTTAGTGCCATCACTGAAGAATGGAGAGTATACTTATTTTGTCATAATGTTTGCACCACGCAAGCGAAAGCTTCAGAAACCGTATAAAGTATATATATTCTTGATCAGCATAAAAGTCTCAATTGATTAAGCCATGTCTGTTAGTCTGTCCATTTATTGTTCTGCTATCTTCCGCGCTAAACAAAAACTTTCAGGAAAGCACTCTTTTTGAATATATTATTGACTAAATTGACGCATTGGATCACTCATTGTGGGCAGCGCTCTTCGATGAGTGTACCAATTGGTCTTTACCGTAGATAATAATGGTTCCCTTGACCTATTTTATGCTTTTCTATTCTTACAATACTTTTCCTCCTACGTCATCTTTCAACGAGATTGTTCTCTGCATACATAGTAAAAGAAACACTTACCATGCTTTCAGCTTTTTTTTTGGTATCGAGTTCGACTTTTTGAATTTGCCTAAAAAGTATATTTCAAACGGAATAACCTGGGGCGTTGTGCAAAGCTGGAATGTAGCACTTCCGCATACTCGATATATGCCGACAGATAAACTTAGGTCGTCTCTTAGAAGTATTGATACTAACTTATTTTTATATCTATTTTATTTAAAGCGCACGTGTTACTAATACATTTACCTCGAAATTGAAACTCCAGGATAAGCAACAGAAATGAATTAAATTCAAAATTTATTAAATTGCTTTCAATTGATTCATGTCAAAGCTAACGTAATTTCTCCATTTGTTTGCAGTGTCCATTGCTTCATGCATCTGTTCGTGCAATTACTCTCTGGCAAATGAAATCCGAATTATTTGTGTTTAGTAATTTTTGATTATTTTATTGAAATAATATATGATAACATTTAACTTAAATTAATTGCACATGTACGGTAATTAATATTTGATTTAATTCGATTGTCTAACATATTGGAATTATTTACGCACTTATTGCAGATATTTAAAGACGATAATAATGAGCACAAAATTTTATTCAAGAATAAAAGACAGTTAGAGAGAAGGTGGAGTAAGCCAGAGAATGTTAATTTGGACATAAGCACTTTTAATTTATGTGGTTGCATGCAACCTAGCAAGTATATTGGACAGACTTATTACGCATAAATATAAGCATCGAAGATGCCTTAAGTTAACATATGAATAAATGAATAGGCGTAGTCCGTTTGAAAAAGTATGTTGCTGGCCTTAGTTTCTTTTGCTGCTGAAGTTTTGAGTATCAGCTAAAGAAGGCGAACTGTTATTTTAAATTTTATTTTCCATTCCTCAAACAAAGTGCACAAGTTGATTAAATCATGCAACGAATTCCTCCGCAATTTTCTCTTTTTTTTTCTTGAAATAGTAAAGCTTTTATTTTAAAATTCTAAGATGGAACTTAAATCTTATCTTAATTAAATCTACAAATTACAAATAAATCAAAACAAGAGATATATATATATATATAAGAGAAATATGTAAATATATCGGTTTTAGTCTTTATAGTATAATTACTTAGAGGAATACCAACTTGCACGTTGATACGACATACGATGTATACGATATGTAATAGATACGACATAAGATATGCACCGTTCGATGTACGATAGAGAAATGAACTAACAGTATTTTCGTGTACCGTGTACCGACTACTGATGAGCGGCCGACCTTCTTGATGGTATTGAAACGGGAAACAATCGAAAATATTTTAAATCTGCATGTAATTCCTAAAAAAAAAAAAATTCTAAAATGTTAAACCTAAGCCGGCAATAACCCGGGTGAGGTATACTCGCCTAACACACTCATATATTAGTTTTGTACTTTCTCCTTGTTCGAAAAATTGCTTTTTAGTAGTATTTTCAGATGATTCTTGATCGATCATCAAAGTTTTGAGCCATGCATACTACACTAAACTTTTTGTTTGTAACGCATTGTAGAACGTTTTTTAAAAAGTTATTAGATTCTAATTCGATTTCGCCACGACTGTCTAGCGGCGATCGTTACTATCCTCAACCTAAGCAAATTTGAAATAGACCGACCAAACGTTGCATTTAAACATTTATTTAATCAAATTGACTAATAATCGTAATTTTTCCGTAAACACACAACAAATACTGACTGGCACTTAAAAGCGTGTAACAAATTATGATTTAAAACCTGAAAATTCTGTGTAAAGAGCAACTAGCATGACCCGTATATTTTCTCGTTGTTCTTTATTGATCTAAGGGGTGAATCCAAAACTTTTCCTTACTTGCTTAACACAGTTAAACAAATTTTTATCTTTCAAACTTTGAGAAGCTGATTTTTATTGATCTTGCCTTTGTATATGTGTATACGGATGGATGTTTTCCTAATATACAAATGCTGCCCTTTGACGAAAATATAATTTATAGATAATTTTTTTTTTTTTTTTTATTATTAACGAAAGTACAGTCATTTTTGATTGTTGTTTTATACTCTACTATGGCGCTCGTGGTATGACTTACGTTATATGTGTGTGAATGTATGTAGCACCCAGAAAGTTTTCAGAGACTTTTTATTATACCAACACAATTCAGAATCATTTTCTGAATCTGTTTAAAAATCTCTGTCTATCTGTCTGTCTGCTTGATACCTGTTCGTGCATTTCAGCGTACAACCTAAGATCTTTACAATATTTTGACGAAATTTGGTAACCTGACATCTTTTGTTTTGAAAAATTACGCGACATAAGCTACTGAGTACAAGTAATTCGACTTGTAAATTAATGTAAAAATTTGAATAGGATGAGCCAGCCGTTTGAACCAGCTCTCCTAGGAGTGTTCTCCTGAAAAGTAAGTCCTTACGTGGAAAAAAAACATCGCCTTTAATATTTTATGATACAGAGTCAACCATTGTAGTTATTTGATATAAAAACTAATTGAAATAAATTCTGACAACGGCATAACATGAGCTGCGTTGTGCTTATATTTACAAGCTTTCGCGGTAAAAACCTAGAAGGGTTCTGCCGTTGAATCCTTTAATAAGCCCGCTCCGTATTCTTAAGTTTTTCATCACTCGCCATTAAGTTACGCCTACAATTACCCGACTATTCGTTCCTTAACCGCGCTCTCCTCTATTCAAAGAATCGACCTGTGGAAATCTTTCTCACTTCCATTATTTTTATCTTCAAGTCGAACGTACATAGATATCACTCCTTCCTGACACTTTTCCGTTCATCACCGTACGTTCATTTATAGGAGACACGCTCGATGAAAAAAACAAAAACAACAATTAATCGTTTTTTAAAAGGTTTAAAGACTACTTTCTTGTTAAATTGAAACTTTTCACTATCTTCTAATCGTGGTGAACGTTATTTTCCGACAAGAAAATGTTTGAAATGTAAACCATATTCTCGAACGTAGGAAATACTATACTACATACAATTCGAGTGAATTATATGAAAGACTTTACAGTTTATCTCGCGACTGCCGTACTACTGACTGGTCTGGGCAACTCTTATTATTGCCAAAAATTACTACTCTTTCAGACTTAATACGCTTTACTTCTCATCGCCTGCTTCGTATGGAAACGTTTAACAAAAACGAAGCTTAATAACTCAATCATAATCATCACCTTTCTAATTGTAAGCATTATTATTAAAATTATAGGTGATTTTGTTATAAAGTAATAAAGAAAAAGATTGAAAATCTTTATTAGTTTATAAATAAATTATATATGTAAATAAGCAAACATAACACTCTTCGTCTTATTAATAGTTTTCAATAGGTGTTTTGCTTTTTATCCTCGTCTCTCTCTCTCTCTCTCTCTCCCTCTGTCTTTCTCCTTCTCTCTTTCTCCTTCTCTCTTACTTAACATTCATTAAATTTATAACAAAAATGAATTTTATGATAATTAAAAAAAATAATTTACGTTTCTTTGATAAGATTTAAGTATTCCACCGTTATTTTAATACTTTTATGATAAGAAGAGAATTTCTTTAGAAACTTTTTCACAATTATTTTATGTATTTATAATAAAATGCTCTCTTCGTAATTAATATGTGGTCGTTTCATTTAAGGTTGAGCCGCCATACGAATACGTGCTGTGGCCCGTGATTTGGTATGTATTTCCGCCGTTCGCAAAGTGATTCCGAATATGTCTTCGTGGTAGCGATTCTCGTCCTGAAATCAAAAGCATTTAACCATAAATTGTTATTAAAGCGAATAATTCCATAGCGAATGAAAAGTTGCTTGACACATAAATTTATAAAAATTGGAAATAATTAAAAATTCTTACACTCACTAAGTGTTAAAGTTCGTCACAGTATATGTTACTAGGATCAAAAAAGAAAATGTGTATACGCATTAATTAAATGAATGCTTTGTCGACTGAAAGGGCGATATTTCATAGTTCACTTAATATTCAACTTAAAAAGACCATAAAACCATTACAAAGAGTGTAGAAAAGAATATTCAAATTCAAAACTTGTGCTCAGGTGATTACAACGACGCGAGAGATACAACGAAGAACTTTCAATGATTTGTAGTAATAATAAATTTATACTAAATTACTGCACTTACAAAAATAAAGTTCGAAGTGAAGTTTTTGTTCAAAAAAAAAACTTTTTACTTGAACATACTCGTCATAATAATCTACTTTTGTAAAGTATGGAAGCTGCAAGCTGCATGCATCTCTAAATGGCTTTAATACGTGAACTATTGAATATGAAATTTATTACAGCAAGCCCAGAAGGCAAGCAAGTAAAATAATTATACCTGAACAAGGTCTGCCATTGAGTACTCCACGTTACTTCACTTAGCATAATTGTTCAGTTATTTTCGCGATAATATTGATTACACCACAAATTATACATTGATCTCATGTGAAGGCATATTACTCATGAAAACCTTTGTACTGTAGGGTGTCCAAAAGGTCAACGTGATCGAAATTTGGCAAATTTAAGTTTTTATGAAAGATTGTACTATTTTTGTATCTACTTTCATCAGAAGAACACTTTGTCGCCACATAAAGCTTTATTTATCGTGAGAAACTATATGTATGATGGGGTCCCAAAAAATATACCTATGTGGCCTAAATTTTCTCCGAAATTTTCTCGTTAAGTTTGATATCTAATTGCAACACTAGATTTTAACGAAAGGCTAACTATTCGCGAGAAGCGTGATGTACGCAATGGGATTGAAAAAATAGAGTTACGTGGTCTGATTTTCTTCCGGTCAACTTTGACACGTAATTGGTATTAGAAACCAATTTTCTTCACGATATGTTAAAAATTCGATATGGAGCAGATTGGATCCAGATCAGGTCAGCTTTCTATTATGAATCAAATTTCATCTAGAAATAGCTTATTACCATTTGACGTTCAATTTCCCTATGAACGGTTTCCCCGTTCGTTCCGAATATTTAAAATCAATTTAGGATACTGGAATATTGTTACTCAACGAGTCTTGTCGAGAAATTGTGAAAATTAAAATTTTTTTCACAAAATCTTCTTCAAAATTAAGGGTTACATGGGATGCAGTCGCAAAAATGGTTCGCAAATTTGTGATCTGTAGATTGAACCCAATAAGTCATGCACATATCAAGCGGATAGGAAAGCTTAAGTTGATGCAAAAAATGGGACGTCTACCTTTAGCCTTTCGGAACGCTATATACACCTGCGTAAACTTGATACACCCATAAGTAATATAGGGTACGAAAATTGCATATAAGCACCGAAGAGAAGTTATTGGTAAACAAACTTTTGATATTTTATGCAACAACGTCACCACATTACTGTTTAATGCTGCGATATTAGTCTGTTCAGAGATTAATAAGGCTTTTCCCCTTCAATCGTTTGGGCTTATACAGACAGACAAGTAATCTCTAATTGCAGATCAATATCGTTTGCCGTTAACGAGATATACTACATTGAAAATTTCGATTCGATTGGGTTTGTGCCCCGAAGGGTCTTTTAATTTCGAAAGCCGACAGAAGGCAGGCGAAGCTAAAGTTTACCCGACACCTTCCACCTAATGCAGTCAACACTTGATATTACATTACTATATGAACATGACATGAATTTTGAGAGGAAATGTTGGGCAAATAGTTATAGAACTTTACTTGTTCAGTCAGTCAGTCAACGATCGAAAGAATTAGGCCTTTTTGTTAAGTTTTCTTAATAATTTAACTGCAAATTTCATTCCAATAACTTCAAGAGTGAATGGAAGATCATTTTACATTAACGTGCACTTTCGGATTTCTGGAACGAGTTAAGGTTTCAGCAAAAAAAACTTCGAACAAGTATTTATTTGAAAATTGAATCTTCGCTTGC
Source organism: Glossina pallidipes (assembly GCA_000688715.1). NCBI lineage: Eukaryota > Metazoa > Arthropoda > Insecta > Diptera > Glossinidae > Glossina > Glossina pallidipes. The sequence continues at coordinate 579,193 of KK499808.1, forward strand.
GAAATATTCTAAAAGGATCTTGATTAAAATGCATAGTCCAGGACGTATGTATTCGATGGCTGCGGAGAACCAGGACCATGAACTTTCTGTCGATTAATGTGATTTTCAACAAGTGTCGCCCAACAATTAGAGAACTCATTGTTATCATGGATCAAAACTATTTTTTATCCAAGATTGAAGACAAATGTTTTCGCGACCGCTCTATTTGCTTAATTTACGTCTTTCTGCATATATGTATTTATATGTATCGCTATACTAAAAATCGCTCTAGAAAGATCATTTTGACTTGATTGAAGAAATAAACACAAATCCATATCAAATTGAAAGAAATTTTTTTTGTTGATTTGCTTTTAAAAAAAAATTGTTATAATCCAGTTCAGCTAACTCTGAAGATTCTTTTTTAAGGAAAGTTCACAACCATGAAGAAGTACAAATGCATTCTTATGAATATCACATTTACACAAACTCTTTTAGTAGTTTAAAATCAAGTAACTATGAAATTTCTGGCCGTCAAACACTACCTTCTTAATCATAGGTGAAAAGGAAGTTTTATAAGGTCATTTTAGGATTTGCTCATGCACTATAGCCACCACTGAATGACAGGGAGATATACTCATTTTGTTTTTTTTCATAATGTATATAACGCCCAAATGGGGACCTCACAGAAGGCATATATTCTTGATCAACGTGAAATTCTGAATTGATTAAGCCATGTCTGTCCATCAGCGTGTCTATCTGATGTTTATTGTTGGCGCAAAGATGAATATCGACTTCAAGTTTGGTAGAGACATTCGAAATTCTTGCACGCAGCTTGGTATTGAAAATAAACCAATTCGATCAGAGTGCACGCCCACCTAAAGTCGGAACACCTATGTTTTTCAAAAGGAATAAAATATTAGGTTTTTGCTCATTACTTATAAACTATAGTGGATAAATCTACCAACATTTGAACGCATATTCTATGGGCAATGCTTTAGCACTTGGACAAAAATGGAAAACTTGACCCCACCTACATAATATATTTGCATATTAAAGCTTAAAGTTCCTTTTCAATACTTTGGCAATTCAAACTCGGAATGCACCTAAACATGTCCGTCTGTCGCGGCTGTCCACCTGCCCACCTGTCCAATTATGTAGTATCTGTGGTAAACACACCACCAACAAATTTTCAAAAGTCAAAATGACATAAGCCAAAGGACATGCCTACAGCGCCACTATGCCCATGCAGCAAAAACTGTGAACGCCTTTGTTTTGCTTGTTACCTATAAAGTGTAACACATACACCGTATATACATACATACATACACATTTATTCTGAAAATAGAAAAAATCAAGCGAACTCATTCAATATTCCATACTCCAAATAAAGTATGAAAATTTAGTTCTTTTCCTTTTTTTTAAGCTTTTTTCCGATAACAATGATGGGTATAAAAAGTATAATATTCGTAGTTGTTTTTTATTAATAATAAATAATGATCTAAAATTTTATGTATAATATAAAGTCAAAAAGTTTACTTTGGTAAACAAATCTTCTGACACTTTCAGAAACATCGCATAATTTCTTTTCCTTTCTCTGTTTAAACAAAAATTTTTGCAAATATACTATTAGGTTGTTTCGAAAGTCAATCCACTTTTTTTTTCAATAGAGAATTTAATTGCATTTTTTCACACAGAAATCGTTTGTGAAGAAGGTTGTGTTATTCTCGAATCATGGAAAGAAGAGGCCAGCATATCCTAAATTTTTTAATCGAAATGTTAAAATGCTGCAGGAAGAGAATGTGTTGACCTAACACTACTGAAAACAAAACGTAGACATTACTTGATAATAAAGTGCCGTACAAGAACTCATGAAGTCGCTGAGAGATTAAATTTATCGAATCCGACTGTTCATGATCACGCGAAAGCCAATCGCCTTCCACTTTGGCCCGTAAAAAGAAAAAAAAGTAAAATAACTTTCCGAACATCCCAATAATATAAACTTCCAAGTTGACATAAATATCATTAGAAAGCAAATAAATTAATTTTGAAAATTTATTAGATATTTTCTCGATTTAAAAGTTTCAAAGTCACATACACACTCACACACACACACAAACACATGTTTACCATATTTTTTTATTCGAAGCAATAATTAATGACGATATGTACACATTTGCGAAGAGATTATAGATTTATATGGAGAAAAATACTAGCACTGCTTATTTGGTATAATGAAAAAATTTCATGTGAAAACACGTGAACACTATACATCTAACATAACATAACAATTGTACTCAACAATAAATGAATGCGTTCTTTATGGGTTAGTGTGTATGTACATGCCATGGTTAAATATTTATAAAACATTTATTCAACACAAAGGAAAATTTCTTTTTTCATTGCACTTAATATCAGTACTCGGGTTCGTTAAACAAACACACAAACGAACATTAGTACACATATGGGACAACAAGTATGTGTACTTGGTCCTTGTGCATATAACTGTGTGTCATATTTCAATGCGGTTTGTTACCCGCACACATCTGGCGACAGTTCCAAACATGCATGTACATGCATACATATGGCAGCAAATAAACGCACGCATATGTAAAGAATCAGTAAATGTATATAAGTGTATATATACACTTTTGTCTTTTCTCCTTTCCATTTTTTTTTTTTTTTTTTTTAAATAAATTGAAAAAATACATCTTCACCGTCATCACATTTACAAAACTTTTCTATATACATATATGCACATATTGTATAGTAAACACATACTACTGACTATTTACTTACTCGTAATGTTAGCAAAAATGTCTCAACTTCCGCTTCGGTTTTTTGCTCTTTTCCTGCAATGCATTTCCTATGTAACATCATCATCATCATTGTTATGTATGTAACCATACCATACGGTATTTCACGTTTTGCGGTGGAGCGAAAAAAGAAAAAAAAAAAAAAAAAATAAGAAAAAGAGGAAAATTTCAGTAAATAGCTGCTGCTGCTGTATATTAATAATAATGCAGTCTTCACTATGATTTCATGGAAACATAATACTGACGAATACGGTGAAAAACAAATAGAGTCGTCATCAAGGTTACTTGCTATTGTTTTAAGTGACAGAATAATTTTAAATGTTCACCTAACATGAATATAAAATGAAAATATTAGAAATATTTCTTATGAGCAAATGTTTTATATATTCTTGAAGGGTGAAAGAATGAATTTTTAATTAAAAATTATTACCGTTACTCTTGCAAATTGAATGAATAAATTTTTGAACGAATCGATGTCGTTTTAAAAATATTTAAAGACGCTACTCGTAATACCTATGAAATGATCCAACTTAACAGAATCCGAGCGAATGAATATATCATATCTAAATTAAATGAAAACTGTGTACGCCACGCTCTCAATCGAAGTGAAAAGTGTAAAGTCAATGGATTTTTTATCAGTGAATAGAACTTTCCTTTCATGTGCAGCAATCTTTTCTGGAAAATCTCATTTATATATAACTTGGCGCAAAAGTGAATACCTGTGAATATTAAATATGATCTCATTTAAAATCGAAATATGACAGCACTTTGTAGGAGCACGCCATCATCCTGTTCTGATCTCAGAAGGATATCATATATCTGTGATTCGCACCATCTTAAGCAGCTTTTTTAGTAACCCGACTAAGCGTGTAATGTGTGCAGAGAAGGCAACCCTCATACGAGGTCAGTTGACTTTGAAGAAGGGGGCACAAGTTTAACAACGCCAACTCACTTAACTACCGACTAATAATAGTTAAAGAAAACGGTCAATGTTCGTTTTACTCTTATGGCCAAAATGATCCCGCTCCCCCGTTCCTAAAGAATACTTTGAGAAGTGTCCAGAAATCATTGTGTTACGTAAAGTTACCTTCCTATCATACTTTATAGTGGATTTCCACAAAATTTACCTACCCATACCGCGAGCATGTTTTTGGCTTATAAACCTTCCAATCAGGTCACGAATCTTTTATTGTATGTTTTATTATTCACTTTGATTTCTTATTTGTTAAAAGGTCGTCGCGTAATTCTTTCTTATATGACATTGCCGACCACCAAAACACCGTTATTTCCTTTTATTACTTCGAATACGAACTGTGCTCATTTTTTTTTAGAAATTTTGTTACCCATAGACATTTCTACATTTCTTTATTTTATGAAATCTATTATTTTCATAGCAACACAGTAAACCACAGGCTAATGGGCAAATAATCGAATAAAGAAATACGAAAACCAGGATTGGAACGCATACAATAGCCCAGCGAACTAACGTAGAAAAGGCCGTAAGTCGAACGAGTGAATTGGTGATGAGAAAAAAACATGCATGTCATTCCCTCTAAAGAAAGCGGCCTAGGCCGAACCGTTCGATACCCGTCACTTTTTATTTTTCTATTACGTAGCTAGCAAGTATTTCGTTATATATTTATATTGCAAAATAGAGGATATCATGGCTTTCGCAGTGGGGACGAAACTTGTCCATCGTCCATAGCCGCAGTCTGCAATTTGTTTAATACATCTGTGCATTCTCCATAATGCAAATAAGTGAAAATGGCTATTTGTCATTTCTTTCCTCTTGGTCAAGTGAGAACATGTGACTTTATTTGCTAAATTGGTTAAAAAAGATCCGTAACTGAACGTAACAATAACTGACTGCAAGCGAATGACTATGCACAACGGTTTAGCCAATAAACCTCCTGCGGAAGCAAAGGAAATTGCTTGGAATAGGAAATGAAAACCAAAGTCCAAAGAGGGCGTATTATTTGGGTATTATCTTCCCGACAGACAATTAGTCTGGCAATTCGTAAATGAATAAACCAAAATGCCTAACTTTTGATGATAAATAAAAACAATGGAAGGGAAAAGTTTCCGAAAAACTGCATATGTGACATCATTAGCACAGGCATTGTTGCACGTTACCTTAACACAAGGGGCCATCAGTGATTAGCACTACAAACTACATTCATTCTATTAAATCCTGCTTCACTCGAGTAAATAAATCTTACGATCTGGGATTGAACGGGAGAGAAATTTAGAATTCATCGCCAGTGGAGGGAGAAGCAGCTCTTGGAGGCGTATTACACAGCATTTGTATAGTCCATTAGATTACCCTGCCGCTTACGGAAACTTCAGCGAGGCCACGTCGATGTAATATCGCTCTCTCTCTCTCTCTCTCTCTCTCTCTCTCTCTCTCTCTCTCTCTCTCTCTCTCTCTCTCTCCCTCTACACTACTCTGCTCTTAGTTTACATGCAAACCAGCGAGTAAACTTAAGCAGCTTGTATTGGTTGTTGCGCGCAATTAACGACTAATCAAATAAATTCTAACAAGCAATTGATGAAAAAATACAAACGCGATCTATAACGATTCTTTATAAAATTTTCACCAATTGGCAAATAAACTCCATCAAAATACAGTCGTCAATATGTATCTCATGCATAATTCGATAGGCAACTAAAAGTAAAAACGTGTTGGAAGATGATAGCAGATCTATAAATATAGAATATTTAAGAATGAATGTCACCATTACTTGATAAGCACGAACGAAAGAACAATCAATGACTAACAAATGCCCGCTCGTCAACTAAACGGAAAAGGTATCTCCTTAGCTCAACTGGGTTATGTGTTTTTACAAAATCTACCCGCAGAGTATGTACTTCGCAAAGCACACATGTCTAAACATAATATTTACTCTTACTTATGAGGTAGAAACGTGAGCAACGAACACTTACATAGCAAAAAGTCTATTGCAAATATGTCGGTGATAATTTAAAAGCTTAGTTACTATTGGTATGAATACTAACTAATATGTAATATGTAAATTTTTGTATTGCCTGACGTTAATTAAACTATCACCCTTAACTTACCTTATCGTTTGATAAACATGCTCTGCCATTGTCACATCACCGCAAACATAGACATGACCACGTTCCTCGACAATTAAATCGTACAACGAATCAAATTCCTGTTCAATCAAATCTTGAACATAAGTCTACTTAAAGTAACCATTTGATGGGCAGACACATAAACCCCAGCACAATAAGTACAAAGCGACGACAACAACATTAATGTTATTGATGACATCGATGTCATTGATGACATATTGTAAAAGCAGTTGAGCAACAATCGCAAGCACCGCAGCAATCCCCATCACAGCATATACCATTATGTATATTTATGTACATATATACAGGATACAGAGAATTGAATGCATTCCAATCGGAAACAGTAATAAATGAATAGAGAGGAAATTTATTTGTTGACCATATTATGAGCATCCATATGAATCTATGTATTGTATAATGTATGCAATGCGGGTGCACATGTTTGCCTGTGTGTTATAGCTATGAGAGTTCATAAACATGTCTATCTATATATACATATATGTAGGCATATATATATATATATATACCTATATGCTATTTTTCCTTAGATATATCGTTTTGTTTGTATATTTCTATAGCGTTATTCTTTCTGTACTTCCGATAAAAATGGTAAATAACGACAACAACAAAAAACCGACGAGTTATAAAAAAGTCTTGTCTTATATGCACATAAATAGGAAGAAAAATTTATATCAATATTTGCTACCGAGTTTATGCACTTACGAACAGGATAAAGAAACAGGATATTCCACAATGATGTCATTGCTAGCAATTTTATTCTCTAAGTTATTGGACAATAACGACATACTAACTTTACCTACATTTGTATATATTTATGTATTATGAACAGTAGTAATAAATAATATCTTTAAAATTTAAACAAAAAAAAAAAAAAAACAAATAAATTCTTAAAATCGTTATGCGTTGTTCAACTAACAATAGAATAAAACAATTCTTTTTGAAAATATATAAAAAAAAATGTCCCCACTTGCCTTCGGTGTATTTGGTTCTCTGGACAAAGCTAAAAAGATGCGATTTAATATATTCTCATTGATTAGGCGTTCTTTCTCATCGGCATACAGATTGACTTTGCTATTACGACAACCGAAGAAAAGCCATACTTTTGGTAGCTGGCAGTTTGCTTGCATTTCGCGTTTCATTTCAAGTTCTTGCCAGAAAGATCGGAAAGGTGCAATACCGGTACCGGGACCAATTAGCACAATGGGATTCAGAGGATCAGAAGGCAAATGAAAGCCGGGAGCACTACGTACAAATATAAATAAATCATCCTGAGCCTTGAGAGCAGCCAAGTAATTGGAACAGACACCGTAACGTTCATCACCATTTCCATCCTCGCTTCGATACTTAACAACGGCCACCGTCAAATGGATTTCGTTGTTTACCTTGCTCGGCGAAGAGGATATCGAATAGAATCTTGATTGTAAAGACATTAAATTGGCCAATACTAAGGAAGCCGGTGGTTTACATGACGGAAATTCTTCCAATACTTCTAGCAGGTGTGGCAATCGCCAGTGTCGCCAGTCTTCATAAGCCGACGAATCATTGATCAGTAATTGCAAACGTTCAACGTCATGATTGTCTTCACAAAATCCACTTAACAACGTTAATAATTGCCTTGACGGTGGTGTTGTTATATCAAAAAAACGGGTAAGCAAAGTCCTTAAACTCTCGGCAGGTATTTTGTCATGTGACTCCCAGCATTTGAAAATGCCATTCGATGTTTGTTTCTCCTTAAGCAATTGCAATTGTAAGACCTCATCGGGATCCTCGACACCAACCAGACGTTTTATTATTCCGTCAACTATTTCTGGCCGATTTGCGGGAAATACACCAACGTGATCACCGGGCTCATAGTCCAGGCCGGCGGCTTGTATTTCCAAAAGAATTGTAGTTTTTTCACTATTATCCATATTAGTAAGATTATGAGGATTTCTTTTGATTTGGCAACAGGTCACTTTTTTGTTATGATATTTCGAGAGCAAGTGCTCTAACGAACCCTTCGCTTTAGACGGCACCAAACGTACAGTGTTAAGAGATAAGGATTCATTCTGCAAAGCAAACGAAGCATTCGAAAGATTTTCATCGGGATCTAAACAAAACGTCTCGCAGGCCACCTAATTTAAAAATAAAAAAAAAATATTGAATTAATCGAAAAAAGGGAATTCGAAAAACGTATTGGACTAAAATTAAATTTCGTTTTCATTTTTTCTTTTAATCGAATTTGGAAGTTCCATTTCACCAATCTGTCTTCTCGCCTGTATAAAATTAAAAATTTGTCGCCCTACTAGAAATGTTTCAGGCCATAAATTGGCCACCAAAGCCTAAGATAATCATTTAACAAGAAAGTTAGGAATTGAAAAGACGAGAGTGCTCGAGTTTTTTCTTGACAAACATCTACTTACACCGTGCATCATTTTTTAACGAGAACATATTAAGTTGGTGTAGGGCCTGCTTCTATTATATCGATCGATTCAGAGTAATTTTCTTATCTCAAGTAAGTTTGGGAAATCACTGTCCACGCCTTTTGTGTTTATGCTCCAGCTGGCAATCCTTAAGATATTTTACGAAATTTGGTGCAAAGGCACACACACATCCATATATGCCCGATCTGTGTAGAAGATGTAGAGCACCCGATCTTCAATTACCCATAATTGACGGCGCATGGTAGACACGCATAATATGGTGGAGAGTATGACCGAAAACCCTGAAGCATGGGGCATTGGCAATGACTTTGTGACAAGGATGCTTCAGAAATTAAGGCGGCTCGTGAGGCTGGAGAGAAGAGGGAATGGAAGTCTTTAAGGTCCCACCATGTGGGACGCACTAATTGCAACCCGCTTTCGCGAAGCAATACATAAAGGGCGCGCGGTGGTCCCGCGAAAAAAAGTGGTCGATAAAGTGTGTGTGGGGGGTTGTTTTAGTAGGTGGGCAGGAAAGAGACATACGTACGCACATACGCAGCGACGTACAAAACCAATGTTCTTGAAAGGGCTTGATTGGAATCACTTTCACCACTTCACCACCCACGTATAGCCCCATGTTAAAAAAGCCGTTGCTTAAAAAAATTGGTGGGGTTTAATATTTTTTTAGGAAAATCGGTAAAAAGCCATAAAGCCAGGCTAAGTAAATGTAGAGAATTTGATTTGGGTAGAATCCTTTTTTGAAACCGTACCCATACAAATAAAAGTTTGCTTTTATATAATGACAAATAGTTATACGCTGTATAGTATATTATGACGTAGGTTAAATTTACTAAACTTCTTTTCAACCATTTTCGTGACTATGTCCAGGGTAATGGCTAGGCTAATACATTCAAATATACACGAGTTCAATGTGACCAAGAATTCACCTTAAATACTTCTGGAGCCCATTTACGAAATGTTTGTTCTTGACCGCACATTTCATCGCCGTAGGCAACTTTAAGAAGCCGTTCTCCGCCTAGTTCGCCTAAAATATTATCTACATATTGACCAAAGGCGCAGAAGTTTGGATAGGCCGAAGAACCCAAGGCAAAAACTGCAAATCTGAAAAGAAAATGCAAACATATGAAGATGACTAGTCTTAAGTCAGAAAATTATAAAAAGGAAACAAGACGATAAAATGATGAGAGTAACATGCATACAAATATGTTGTCAGAAGAAAAAGGTAGTATGGCTTTTACTAAAATTAAGGTTTCAACAATAATAAGACATGTACACGTGTTGTATAGGTTTAATTAAAAGAGGAAAAAAGTGATCTTAAACTGTCTGGACGTCCTTCAACATTAAACGTCGCTGCAGTTCGTGTCGGTGAAAAAGTCTTTTGCAATGTATTCTCAGAAAGTGTTTAAGCCTTTACATATTTTTTTAAACAAAATCAAAGTACGTATGTGTCAGCACAGCTTTGAAGGCCATTTACCCCATATGCTGTTTTGTACATAATATTTACTTTAGGAATCAATAAAAACTTAAATTATGAACCCATGTTTTTCATCAAAACTTCTTCTGTTTATAGTTCGAGTTGATTTTGTAAAAATGCATTTAAAAAAACGGTGATAGATAAACGATGAAGGAACAAAAAGGTAAAAATGACTTGTCTTTTGCAGTATATTTTCGATGACATAGGTTCCAAACCCAATCTCGCTCGAATGTAGACCGTTTAGTTCCTTCCAATTATAAATACAATCAAACCGTCTTCCGAGCATGCTGTTCATCAAGTCTATCCTAATCTCATTAAAAACTTGTTTAATGTTCGTTTTAATGCATGACAGAATCTTGTTCATTGCCGGCGATTTCAAGCAATCCGCCGACGTTAATCCACAGTCCCTTGGAGGGTATTTTGTAAAAGTATTGCTTCACCAAATATATCACCTGATAAGCGATTGTTTGACATCTCTTTGAAAGAAGATGTTGGTTGGACTGGTGATTTAGCCTACAGATCAGGTCATACAATATTTGTTAATAATTTGTTGTTCTACAACGCTCTCTACTTAGGCTAACGGGATCTCCCTCCTTAATTTCAGGGAAATAAGGCCACCAGGCCAAACCCCACAACAAACAGTCGTGTGTGTATTGGTTTCACGTCCAAAATGGTAGTTTTTGTTATTTACTACACAACGTGAACGGACGATTACGACGGCCATAAATTGGCAAGTATGGTTCAAACGCATTGCAAACTTTTTTCAAGTAAAAAGGACACAACGAGATTACTCTGTAAAATATGACTGTAATGTCAGCCCAAGTGAATATCCTGATATAAAATTTGTTATAGTCTTAATGAAAGCATCTATATGTAAGACCTTTCGTTTGGTTCGCGCAATAGTGAGATTGAGTTCAAAGGTACGGAAAACTAGTCTTTTGTCGCTACAAAAAAACGAGGGAGTAGTCGCATGCGAAGTGTGAAATTTGCTGATTCTTCAGAAAGGCGCTCTCATGTCCCAGAAAAGCTTCCTCCCCTCCCATTTAAACTGACCAAGTGACTGTTTGACATTGCAAATTGAGAACTAACGCAATGACAATGAATATTGGCCGACTTCACTTCAATAATCAATAAGTAATCGCAAAATAAATAATATCGACATTTTTGTTAAACACTTACTTCGTAAACTGAGAAAATGTAAAAAATTATTTTCAAATTTTATTTATTTATTTACCTAACATTAGATAATGGTCCAAAGTTCTCCTCTGTAAATGTGTCTGACGTTGAGCCTCTTAAGGAATCCCATCTATCGATTTTCTTCACCTGTTGCAAAGGCAATTTAATCAAATCTTGCCTCGAGCTTGCTTTCATAAAGGATTTCGAAGATGTGACACCAATGCTGAAAAAACATTTAAAGGAAATTTTATCTTAAATTAAATTTTGACAAATTTTCTAACTAGAAAAACATATTAAACACACAGAACAAACAGAAAACAATTCGGCAGACACCTGTTGGTAAAATTACAAAACCAAACTTCTACTCACACATGCATGCAAACATAATCTTTCATTCATTCATCAACAGACAACTGCAACAAGATATAAAACATGAATAATCGCACATCATATATCATACAATGGATGGGTGGTTCGTTCATGTGTACATGTGCAGCACTATATGTAACGACAAATGTAACACTGTAACTGATTGCAGATAGATATGTTTCAACAGGAGAGAAAAAGTGATATGAAATATGTTCGGAAAAAGCAAAAAAAAAAAAAAATATTTTCCTTTCAAACCCCTTACAGCTACAAGTTCTTAAGAGAATTTAAAATAAAATTTTAATTAGCTTTAAGTTTGAAAATATTCATTTAGTCAATTTACAAAAAAAAATATTGTACTTTAAAGTAATTTCTTAAACATCAACAGCAGAATAAAGTTAGAATTAAAGGGCAGTTCCTTTCTTCGAACCAATCATTTGTTATGCTCTACTTAAGCTTTTACATCCTTCGTAGCAGAGCAATTTGCTTTACTTCGAACTCCTCGAACATGTGTGCCTACATATGTCTGTCAAGCAAAATCACTATAGAAAATGAAGAGTTAAATAGCAGCAGTAAAATGGCTTCATCATCACATATAATTGCTTTACTCTCACTTTATTACAACTTTACTTATTGCTACTACGACACTTATTACAATCAAACTGGCAGACACTACCGTGCACTCCAGAGTGCTTTACAAGTAGGTGAACATCATAGTGTAGTTTTGTAAATGTTTATGTATTTGTATCTTTCGTGGAGGGTTGTAATTATTTTTACGCTTCCTTGAGTTAAATAAGTGAATTCACTTCACTTTTTACTAGTCTATGGCAGTTATTGTAGATATTGTTTAAGCTTTTAACTGCCAAGTGAGTGTTTGTAGGTTTGTTTATTTGCAACGATTACGGTTAAGTGTTGGCATTGTATACCTTTATAATTGTACACTAACTTGTTTCTAATTACTCTCCTTTGAGATTTAAACCACAAGGACGACAACAGCAGAGACAACATCAGCTTAAAGCAGTAGTAATAGTATTTTATTGGAGTGTGCAGTGAACAAACGCAAAATATAATCGGCTTAAAATGAATATTGCGAAATCTATTTGCCATCAAAAAAATGAAATGAAATGCAATGAAATGAATCAAACACCAGGTGTGTACACAATCCGTAGAGGAAAAAGCCTCAAGTTTGAAAGAACTCTGTTCGTTTATATAGATGAGATAAGATACTACCTAGTAAGTGGACGCAGATAGATCGGTTTCTGAACTTTTGAATAACTAAAATGTTATATGGACCATTCCAAGCCTGCTTACATTGATATTAAATCCTTCCGAGGACTTGAACTGAATCTGATAATGAATTAAATAATCATAACAAGGGTTCTATGTAACAATCCACTATAGATCCATTAGATCTACTCCTCTTAATGCTAGCTTTTCCCGATTTCATTTTTGAACGAATATATTTAGATTTGATTGCCTTATTGATCCCACTATTCAAACAAAAATTTTTTTTCTCCGTTTTTCTCTAGTCTTCCCGTAACTTTTATATAAATTTTTTTATTTTAAACTTATTTTCTTTTTATTTATAAAACAAATACACTTTCCATTTAATCTTAAGTTTTCCATTGTTACTCAATTCAATTGAATTCCTATTTTAACTGAATTCCAATTAATTGCCTATAAATAAATATATAAATAAATAAATAAATAAATAAAATGAACATTTTATGTTAGGATAACCACGACTATTAAATACTCTGCATTATTTCGCTTGACATAATCCTATAATTCTTTCCATCATATTGTATCCAAAAGTAGACTATTGGGGTCTAAATTGTAAATTCACTTATGTTGACCCATTAATGAATGGGGTCACCCAAAAGGATATGTAAGAATCAAAAAACAGTAATATGCGACGCAGGCATCTCTGCAAGCATATGCATTTCGGCGAATAAAAAGAAGGGAAAAAACGAAAGTTGTAAAGTCAACAGGAAAAAAGGAAGAGCACGTTTTCTAGTTACTAAAATATCAAATCTAGGTAATATCTTTTGTAAATAAACTGAAAAATGAAATCACAATCATCAGAATGACATAATCTATGTCTGAAACTGTTTTTCTTATAAAATATCAAAAATTAACCCCTTTTTTACACCAACGTTTAAATGGGAAGAGATCTAAAAAATGATGCCAATTAAGCGAAATTCCTCACATGACGCAATTCCTAATTAGTTGGAACGCGGCATTGTATATGCGTACAGTCATAAAAATTGTTCAAGTTAATCTATTTTCAGTAAGAGTAAGCAATCTATGAAATCAATTCAAAACTTATCATGAGCAGATATCAGGCAGACGAGAAGTCTTAAATTGTTTTAGATCTCCACCTGCCAGTATTAACTTAAGGTTAACATAACAGCGTATGAAAGGTAATCAACATAGTTATTCTCTTGAGTTTTAAATAGATCGAGTTTTCTGCCGCAAAAAAGTCAAATGCACGAAGTGTAACATCTTCTACTAACAGGTGGCGACTCCGACATAATCACAATTCAGGACAGAAAAACTATCAATATCGATAATAAAGCCAAACATCCATGGCGCCTGCGTTTTGGAAGAGTGAACTGTGTTTAATGTATTAGATGTTTCTCTAAACAAACGACCCCATCACGAACAAAAGCTAATGACAACAACTAAAGCAATTGCGCCGTAATACAAGCAGAACTAGTAATACTTTGATTTTTCAGCATGATAACGTGTAACTCCTTACGGCAAAGTGAAGTCAGGTAAGTTTAACAGTGAACTACAAGTCCTTGCTGGAAGATCTGCCACTCCACACGCCCTCCATACCACCAGCTGTGTTCATCAGACATTTTTCCTTTTCGTTTGTATTAGTTTCAATCAAATTGTTGCTCGCATTTCCATTCCTATGACGACAACTGAAAAAGGGGCCATCTCGTGGACAAATTCAAAGGACGTGCTGTTGTCTTTGTACGAAATTCATACTCTGTCTGAAAACAATAGTTTAAACGAAATATCTCCTATGCTTTGTGTTATAATAAATCGTTCATTTTACTGAAAAAAATAATCTAATCAAGAAAATTCTCTTAAAATGAAAGCCACAGAGAGGAAAAGTAAATTACTTGCAATTTTATATTTAATAAAGTAAGACCATCGATGAATGGGAGCAGAATGAGTCGATTAAGGTCTCAATGAATAAATTTTCTTTAAATTTCTTTTCATTTCACTCATCTTCACTTGATAATCGTGGAAAAGGATTGATTTAAAAAGGGAAATATATTGAATTTTTTTACGTTAGTTTCCATGCTCTACAGAGATGATATGTTCCTTCGTAATTCAAGAGACCATTTTTTACAAATATTTCAATATTACAGTCAGTATTTATAAGTTGTGTAAACAAGCAAAAAGCTTACATCGATTTTAAAGCGAATTTTAGATACCCAGCACGTAATGTGTAGACAAAGGAAATGAGATCAATAAAGCGATCGACATTGGTTTCTCGCCATATTTACGACTCTAATAAATATTGCGGATATATATCTACTGCACGCCAGAAATTATTAACGGAAATATATTGAAAATTTAAAGTTAAAGACCACGCGAGCCCCTCATGTTAATAGTAGTTGTACTGAGGAATGAGACTTAATCTGTAAAATGTCTCAATATTCAATATACAAATTGAATATGAATTTCACATATATCTCGGAAATTTTTCACCTTTTTTTTTAAATTTTGGCAATATTTCTAACCTTAGCAACGGACAAATGGATGAAGGAAAATGGAAATGGACACAGGGAAAAACACAGGAGAGATCTAATATAAAAAAATCTCTGATTCTTAAAACCTTCGATACCGTTGTGAACAAAATGCCGAAATAACTGTGCCACGATTTTTTGCACTGTTCAGTATAAAAACAAAGTAAGAACTTTTAATGTGTCATTTACAATTAGTTTATGTTCTTTCAAATGCAAATTTACTGATCCGATTTGAATGACAATACGATATCAAAAGCGAATATATAAATATACATATATTTATCTTCATATTTATATTTATATATCTATGCTACCATGAAAATAACAATAACGTGTGTTGTCAAAATATATGCCAATAAAGTTTGCATTGTAAAATTTCACAATACCTAAATTTCCGGTAATAAAAGTTTACGGAAATATATTTGGCTTTTTCATGTAAATGTGAGAAGGAAAATTTTCATATATATTTTTTTGTGTGTGAATTCACTATGTGGCCAGATGAATGCATATGGAAATTGAATAGGAAGAAACTTTTAAAAGTAAATTGCCTAAAAATATGTCAAAACTTCCTTAAATCTACTACTACTAAAAGTATGTTATCTGTTTTGTTCTCCTTTTTTTGACAAAAGTAAAAAAAGAAAAAATTCCCTTAAGCAGACTGCTATGGTAAGGCATATTATATGAAACGCATATATTTTTTGTATCGACACCTAAATTATTATTCATCTAAACTGTCATTCGCAGAAAAATGACGACACAATTTGCATATTCAAGAAAATAATTTTAGATTTTGATAGAAAGTAAATAAAATAAGTGAAAGAGTTATAGTCAAACTTTTTTCTAAGCTTATCAGCAATCAAAATATTTGGTCAATTATAGTCTGAAATCCGAAGTGCTTTTACTCTTAATATACTATGCGAAATCATCTTAAAAACGTTTACGTCTCACATGAATCTTTAATTATCGTAAACCGTATGGTGTTAAAGTTTTAAAAAAAAATTATTTAAAATAGTTTGGCATATAGCAGAAGGCGATACCTAAACATATATGTAACTATTAGCAGGGCTAACGTCCAAAATGAACGCTTGTTATGTGTAGGTATGAAAATGTATATGCACTTAACATTCATTTCATTCCTTAAACGCAATTGCAACCAAAACATTTAAAATCTAAAGTAAATTTTCTTGTCACACTAAACACAACCATACCCTAAAAATCGAATAAACGCAAGAGATTAACAGGAAAATCATTTGCACTCACCCAGAATCTTGACCACCTACTGCAGTTTCTTGTACACGCAAGGCATACAAGTCTTGAGAGAATAGCTATTCAATATTACATATGGGTGTGTCATCATACGAAACCAGCACAAAATAGAAAAGAAAAAGAAAAAACTTATTATTAAAAGGTTTAACATTTTAAGTTTTAAATCACATTCTTTCAAGTGTAACGAGAAAATCTTAAAAGCATACCTCACCGTTTTCCGGAGGATCTCCATTACCGAATGTTGATGCTACAACTATTAAGAGAGCCTCATGTTCAATCGATGATATATCGTATTCAGACATGCAATAAATCTATTTAAAATTAAAATGAAAAATTCAGTTTTAAAAAATCTCTTATCACATTCTATATGATATAAGAAATCAAGGTTAGATAATCAAAAATTAACAAGTAATCAATCGCTGGCCAATTATTTAATGAAATTTTGATTGTTCGAAATTTTTAAAACAACCTAATATTTAAAATAAATTAAATTAATTTTAGTGTAAATATTTTATAAGACAAATACCCTCAGTCCAAATAAGAAAACACTTTAATAAAATTCCATTAATTTACGTTTAGTTCATTTAGATATAATGTAAACTATTTTATAGTTTATTAATTTATGATGTGAATTTACATGCAATGTTACCTGTACATATTTAAAAAGAAATGTCTAATGAAATATTGATAATAAAAATGGTTGCTGATGGTTTCATTCCATTAAAATTTCACTACTCTGCAATTTTAATATCAAATGCAAGAGCAACGACAACAACAACAACAGGTTTTAATGTGTATTTTATATAAACATCCCTAAGGCGTATGAGCAACCTCAGTTTAATATAAAATGCCTATGCACAGGTTTTCAACACGTCACGTTGTCGATATTATTAACACAATGGAATGTTTTTATTTACACATATACTGTACGTGTATGCACGTACACGTACGATATATATAGTTAGAATTTTAAACTGTTGCATGAAACATTACAGAAACAAAAAGAAAAAAGAACAACGCAGTAACAAATTTCGTTCATTCTACTCACCTGTGCATTAAATGCATGTCCTAGTAGTTCACATAATTGCTTGGCATATTTTTCTGATTTGCCCGTTTCGGTGGCGTACAACACCGTAGCTTTTATACGTTTTGATAAAGCACGTCCGAATAATTTCGACGTAAATTTCACAGCCCTATAAGTTAATAATTAACAAAAAGAAAGAGAAGGAAAATTGGAAAACGGAAATGAATGAGCATGGAATGAAATAATTGAAAGAGCGATAAGGTGATTGAAGTAACAAAAGCAGGTTTTCATTAATAGAATTGTTGCGTAACATCTATTCAACAAT
This sequence comes from Glossina pallidipes, assembly GCA_000688715.1. Lineage (NCBI taxonomy): Eukaryota > Metazoa > Arthropoda > Insecta > Diptera > Glossinidae > Glossina > Glossina pallidipes. Next base: position 596,923 of record KK499808.1, read on the forward strand.
TTAATAGCATATGGATAGCATTTCAATCGATATCTATTGAATTTTTCAAATATTACTAAAATGAACTAAACACTAATAAAATTCCGTTTGGTTTAAGACAATTCTTCTTATAGGGGTTGTGTTTAATAACATGCTCAAAATGTAAGAGAATATTGCACAACATAAAATTTTCGCGTATTTTGTCTATTAGAACATTTTTTTGCAATTATTGGTTTTGTCTTCGACGAAACTTCATAATGAATAAATTTAGGGCGTAATAGATTCAATAAATTCACTAATTTATACAGTCATCACAACCGATAAGGCATGAAATGGTCCAAAACTTTTTTGGAAAGACCTTTAAACATTTACAATCAGTTTTTTTATAATTTATATAGACTCCGACGAGTCGTTTACCTAAATCTGTTAAAGGGAACCTCTTGAATCCTTTTCTTTTTCGCGAATTGCCACCGTTGCAAAAACGAAGACGGGAATCTGAAATTTGGCACAAACACTTTTTGTTCGATTGAAAATCCAATGTTAAAAAACGCACCCACGATAGAAAGGAAACTCATATAACCCCGAAAAACCATCCACAATTTTTTCATATTTTCTTCTATAACCTTTCGATTTCGTGAGAATATCTTTAAAAAGTTTGCTACACAAATGTTCGTCAAACCACCTGAGCCCACATATGATCCGGATTAGTTTGCTAATAACGAAAAGATTTAAATTCCAATTTGTTCTTTACCCAATTACGTATAAAATGGAAATAAATTTGGTGGAGAGACATGTATGTAAAACATCGGTAGTTCATGTGTTAATTATCATACATTTTTTTGAATTTGTGCTTTATGTTTCTTGGTTAAAAGAAGCTGAGAATTTTTAATAAGAAATTGTTAGGTCTTAAGAAATTATATTAAAAATATGTACAAAGAGCTTTACAACATCAACGGGGCTTTTTCGTTATTCCAATTATCAATGGGAATGTCAATCGATGCCAACGTCGATCAGTCCATTTATCACATCACAGAGTACCACTACGAAGACAGGTTTTAAAGAAAAGCCATTTAGCGGTTTGCGCGAGTTCTCACTGTCTACTTAATTGTCTCATCTATTGTTAAGTCCAATGGAATATTTGCTTTAGTGGTTCCGCCTATTCGAGATCTTTTAACTCTTGTCACATCCATGCGAGGTTACGCTGCATGAAAAGAGCAAACGCTAAAAATCAACAAAAGCCAAACGAAATTCGACAAAGTCTCTCATTTCTTACTTCCAAACTGGATATAAACTCTTTCATAAAATAACGGTGCATTCAAAGCTATTTCGTCTTTTGTTGAATAATGAACGCGTCACAAAATGGATTAAGGAAAGCATAATAAAAGTGGGTATCAGAACTTTTCAACTTTTTAACACTGTTAAATAACATCAGTTAAGCAAGTAAGCTTCATCGCATATTTAACCATATGATACTAGATAAGATGCATGACAGTGTCGCTATGTAAACAGGAATTTTAAAGTTTAAACAGTGATGGGAAAAAGCTAAGTAATATTTTCACATTGATATGCGTAAACTGGCGGCTGCACATTTTTGCTTTCGTTTATCACCATTTACAGAGGCAATGCTATGTTCATTACGTGTTTTATTTTTGATGCCACCTATTCATTTATCTTACAGTTCTGGCGACCATGTCCTGGTTTTGCCGTATTGCCACCCACTCCTCTCCGTTCATTCTTTCTTTTTTTGTCCTTCTCTGTCTCTGTTTTCTCAAGAGTCCACATATCAGTGCGTTGTTGCTGCTATTCTGCCGTTCGCTCTACCTTTTACTTGCATATCCATTTGCTTCTGCCATTGCATCCTTCCTTCCTTCCTTTATAACGCTATTTTTCCTTTCTTGTGCTTTTTTTTTTTTTTCTTTGAGAAGCGGGCCTCTCCACTCTTTTTATTCTGCGGTTCGCCCCACTATATCTTGTCATTCTGTCTATGCATGTCCCATCTGTTCTATCTGTCCACACTCTTTCTGATCGCATTTCCTTTAATGTTTGCCATCAATTACGCAAGTCTTTACGTCTATCGAACAAACGTTACTCAGAATTTCGTAATCTATCTGAATACATATTTATATATAACGATTAATACTATGAATAGAGTGCCATTCATTCACACCTGCAAGTAAATACAAACATGTGTGCGCGAAATAAATATGACAGAATTGAAATTTTATATCGGTTACACATTCACAACTTGTTTATTTCAATTTTCCAATTTATTTTCAGTTTATTTTCATTCCATGTATGTATCTTTAACTTTCATCATGAAAATTTAAATACAAATCCACACCGGTCTTTTAAAACGGGTAGCATTGCAATGCTTTTTTTGAAAGCACGAAACATTACAAGCCATCCCGCTGAAGTGGATTTTGAGATCTTTGCGTAACTCGAGATCTTTATTTTCATCGACATCACGCCAAGAGAAACAGGAAAAATGCATGGTCAGCGACGCATAAAATATTTTTTACCATCCTCTCAAAACAAGAACTTGTCTTTAATAAAACAGACAGCCAAGGCGTAGCCAAGAAGGAGAGCAAGGAATGATCTAAAAAAGTGCAAAAAGTTAAGAACGAAAACATTCCAACTCCCGGTTCTGTAATTGACAGCAAGGAGAAAGAAAAAGGAAAAAATGAAAAAAGGATTGTTTAAGCTGACAGCGGTGTCTACCGTAACTAATGCCATAAACGAATAAATCGAAGAGAACAAAAAACTTAAATTGATGAAAATTAAAAATAAAATTGAATTGAAAGTGAAAGTGAAATCTACGCATTGTTATATGTGTATATGTGTATATGTACATATATACATATAAGAAGAGAAAAGCATAAGACAAACTGTAGCAACTGTTGCTAGTGTTCAAACGTTTAATGGGAGTTTATAATGAATACAACAATACACACAAAATACGCGGAGTCACGAAAAATGCAGTGACGCGGCGGCGTTTTATCTCTTGTCGGTTGTCTATCGGTTTGACATAAAGTATACTTATGGTTTGATACTCTTAAGTCTTTTTGTGTATTTTCTTTCTTTATTTTTTTTTGTTGTTGTTTTTTTCTATCCTACTGCCGTTGCTATCGTGGTTAGTCATCTTAGAAATGACATATTTTCGATGTTTTTATGTATTCTTTTGCGTTATTTTTATCTTCGAAAGGTTAAAGAGAAAAGTGTTTATAATCTATTGACGATAGATTAAATGAAAATTTTATGAAGTGTAGACACTAAAAAGTTAAGTGTTTAACATATCAATACTACGTTTAGATAAAATTTTTTTTTTTTTAATATCTCTTCACAGAATATATTTAACACTTTGGAGCACTTTGCTTCGTTCAAGCAATTGCTTTCCGCGTGCTAGAACTTAACATTTCCACTCTTTTTATAAAAATTTATTGAATATGTTCCATTAACTAATATGCACACCATTGGATAGTGAATCCAATTTTACGAGCTTTTTTTATTTAGCAAGCATACATCATGTCAACTGAAAATTGCTCCCAAGGCGAATATGAGTTTCTTGTTTGTTTCCCGGTAAATAGGAGGATGTTACTAAAACAAATATTAAATTGCATAGGATTTTTCGAGCACAAAGTTTAGGAGACTTCACATATATCATTTTTAAATTTTTAAACTTCAGCTACACCAACTAAGTAAAGTGAGTAATTTCTAAAAAATAGTCCAATGGTTATTGAGGGACTATTAAAGAAAAAACCTGCTTTATGACTATGGAATTTTAGATAATTTTTTCGAATTTGTTTGTCAAAGGTTAACCAGATCATTAAAAAAAGTTCTTTGTGGTATTCAAATGAATTTTTAAAAAAATTACACCCTACCTTTAGATATGGAATAATTAGACATCTGAGGATGCCTGTAATATATAAAAAGCCTTGAGATATATTTTGTCGCATCACCCGACACAGAATCGTTCTCCGATTCGATTGAAACTTAACGTTGTTCCGTTTGTCCGTCCATCTGTTTATCTGGTGTCTGATGTGTCTCCATCGATTTATGTGATTCAAAGTAGAGATCGCAATCTTCAATTCATTGAGGTGAAATTTAATTTTACGCTTAGGTTCAGGTACACTATTGAGAACACCTTGAATCGGACAAGTATTCCCCTCAGACCCCATATAATCTCCTATTTTGAAAACATAAGTGTATACTTGTCGACACAAACCAATGAAGAAAATATATTTCGGCATATTGAGTGCATGTGAAATATTCAAAAGGTATGGGAGCATTCCTCGAAGGCCGTTCGGGTTTTTTAATGAAAATTAGTACAAAATTTGTTTGATTTGAAATTTCCTATGGCAAGTTTAGTCTCTCTTTCATACTCCACCCGATGTAAAAGTTCTCATGAAAAGAAAAATACAAAAACGTGTCAATTTTGATATTTTGTGGCGAAGAAAGGTGAAGAATCGTCTCAGAGGCAGCAGTGTGGGACACTTAAGTGTCGACCTTGCCCAATTATAACAAAAAAAAAAAAAACGGACATTTTGTTAAAGCGGGTAGATTTATAACAAACCAAAAAAGAAAGTTTGTAAAATAAAAACTCCCCTTCAATTTTACATAGAATATGTGTATCTACAGATATGTTACAAATACCGCATTGACACATATATCCGGAAATAATAATCTCTCCTTTGACTTGTACACTACACAACTTGTGATGCATGGTATATGGTGTTTGTGCGGTTGTATTTGTGTAACGGGGTCTCGAATAAAAAATTATACACGGAAGAGAACCGTACGTATGGCAGTGAGTAGAATAGTCCTAGATGCACCATCAGCCCGTCCGGTACGAAAGTTTCATTTCCTTAAGAGCTTTTGCCAGTCTTTGGAGAAAGGGTTAAGTAAGAATCGAAACCACCCGATTACTGTCGAACTAGCTATTTTTACAATGACACGTGCGTTTATTCGTTACAACCTCCGACCGCCTGTCCTGTTAACTATATTTATATAATATCCTTTAAGCAACAGTATCCGACTTGTGCTAGATGACTAAAATGGTGACGTCTCTTACAGAAAGATGGCGTGTTGCACCGAACGTTTCAGAATAATTATTTACAGGTCGATTTAAGCCCGTCTGTCTGTCTGCTATAAGATCATATACTTTTGTGTTGACCCTACAGATCCCAACTTTTAAGGTGTTTCGATCAAATTTGATACACTGATGCAGTTGGGCCCAAGGACGAAGCCTATTAAAAGTGGACATGATGCGATCATTTATACGACCACTTTCCATATCAAATGTGCAAAAAATGTTGCTTAAAAAATGAACGTAAAAAGTTTGAATCGGATGTGTAAATTTTTTAAAGCCCCTTCCATGTAACCGATCCATTCCACTTGAAAATAGTCCTTTATATGACGGAAGGGTCTAATTATTATTATTTTATGATGAATAAAAACGTTATGATGGTAATAGTAAAAATTAACCGGATTTGGACTTGGACCACGTGTTCTTATGATTAGTAACCGTTTATATGCTAGCAAGGCTTAATGTTTAGTACTTTGTAACGAAAGCAGGACAATAAGAGCCGTGAAAAGAAAATTAATTTTGCTTAATTTAAACGTTGTCCGCGCATCCGCATAAGACCTTGCATAAAAAACACGTTTCTACTTGAACACGTGGTACAATGTTTGACATTTTATTACAAACATTAAAGAATAATTAATTATATAAGACGCAGTGATTCCATTGGCCATAGCCGACTATAATGCGATTACTTGTTTAAATATACATTTGTATTGGATCCTGCGACTACATATTCATTAGTTTGTATTAGGACTTATGCAAAAGCATAAGCTTTATTGACACACATTGACACACTGTATGTAGTAATAATAATAAACGTAGTTTTATTTATATTCAGCCCCTGTCGCTACTTAGTATTTTTCATATGTTTTCAAAATACAGAAAAAAGGGGAAAACATGAAATCACGATTTTATTTAACAAATAGGGGAAATTCCTCGCGTATACTTAGCTCTGTGGCATAAGCGTTTTAACAGATTTTCGCATTTGGTAACGGTTTAATAGGCAATAGCACATGAGACGGATTTTTGTTTAAATTGTCATCGGAAACCTAAGAGACCAATGAAGGGAGAAACATGGCTAATTCAACTGAAAATGCGACTTTAAACAGGAATCCCTGCCACCTATCACTAAACCTTACGAGGGTAATAATATGAAATTTTACAATATTTCGCTGATATATATGCTGATATATCCTGTGACTAATATTGAGAGATAATAAATTAAAAATTTAAAAAACCTATAAATTATTATGCAAATTGCCATGAAATGCAAATAATTTGAAAATATTTCGAAGCAATTAATACTGATTACGTTTACGTCTGTTACCTAAATTGACATCAATTTCTCGATGAACATACGTAAAGCAGGCATTCTGCATTTATTATTATTTAAATAACAACACTTGTAACAATCCTTGTAACTTTCAACGTTAAAAGTCAATACCAAATATTTCAAAATATTCTTTGATTAAAAGTTTGCTAGAGTCTCTCATAAACATGAGCAGTAAGTTAACCGTAAGCATAAGCATGCAACATTCAATATCAGAACATATGTAGCTGTAGATTTTCATCGTCTATCAAAAGCAATTGCCTGCCTATCCAGTTATACTCTTGTTTTCTTTCTGCATGTATTGCTTGTTGAACAAGTGTTGAATGCAGATAGACAACAACGTTTGTGTAGCCTTGTAATCTACTTAAAGGCTAATCCTTTTTTGTGTATGCTACCACTATGCTTCGGTGTTTTATAAGGTATATAGGTATGTTTGTGTGTGCGCGTGTGTGTGTGTGTGTGTGGGTGGATGTGTGGATGTGTATATTTATGTGTGTTAGGAAACCACAAAACAACATCATACATCTACGCACAATAGAAACTTACCTACCGTATGATAGTAGCAAGCAAAAGCAGTTTATAGACAAACGCTTGCCTTAGTTAACAAATCAGTGCTTAGGCGAGTATAATAGGAAAAGTGGAAAATATGAATCATTGTTTTTATTTCTCTTTTTCAGAGAACACTCAATTACTTAAATGTTAAAATTATTCTTTTAGGTAAGAGAAAGTCACTTTCGCTTACAGAATAAACCAAAAGACAAGAACGTTGGTGGTTGTATCAAAACGAAACCTTTACTCGCGACTATGTACGTTCGTCCTGAAAAGTGGTGACTTTTTCTAATTGATTGTATGGAAATTTTGACACTTACAGGACTTAGATTTCCTTGCAAAAAACCATCGTTTCCCAATTTTTTATTCCTCTTGTATTCAGTCCTCAAAAATTGGGTCAAATGTTAAGCCTTTTCTTAAGTTTTTCGTTTTTAAAAATGTGAAGCCAGGATAGCGAACAATAAAATCGGTTCACTGACAATACAACACAAAACGGTATACATATACACAGAGAGACATGTAAATAAGGTTTTTATACTCGACACCACAAAGTGCCACAAAGGTGTAGAAAGTTTGTGCGGGCGTAGGCTGCATCCAGAAGGAATTGACATAGGCCCACCTTTTATTATACCGATCGATTCGATCTGTTCCCCTTCCCCTCCGTCCGTCTCCCTTTGTGTGTCCGTCCTTCCGTTTATCTTCTATTTCTTTTTTTTGTGTACAGTTCACAATTTTGAGTTAGTCCAAGGGTTGACGCTGTTAAAAATGGCTCGGATCGGACGTCTTTTTAATCACTTCTCAGGTAACGTCTTATTTTTAAAGGCCGTCATATGAATAACTGTCGGATACCGTAACGTATTGTTGAAGGGTGGATCGTGGCCGATTACAGTGGGTTTACTTATCAATCTTTACGAAAATCTGAGAGATGCTATTTCATAATATTACAAAAATATAACTAAAAGCCGATACTATATACTATGTAATATAAACCACATACTGAAATATTGAATCATCGCTTTGTTGCGCTATTAACCGCAAGCTGGTGATTAATATTAAAATATTCGAACTAAGCTGATTATAACTCTCTGTTTCTTTGTTATTTTTGGGTGACTATGATAATTTTCAAAAGAAAAACAAATTTGTTAGGATTCACATTCCATTCATGAAATTCCATCACTCACTATTGTGAAATTATTTGTTGAAAACGTAAGACTTCATAAAAACTATTAGATAAGAATGCAGCTAAGACGATAAGACATATAAAGGTTCGTATGGACAGACAGAGCGACATTGGCAGATGAACATCTATTCATGTAGTTTAAAAGATCATCAAAAGTTGAAATAATTGTTAGCTTAAGCGGTGATATAACTTAATTTATATGTAATTATAACAAAAAGGAAACCGTTTGAAAATCGACCATAGAATCAATAAATTGACTTAAAGCTTCAATTAAAATTTTAAAGAAATCGGATAAAAATCGAAGGAGGCAGCAGTACGGTAGGCTCGGAAAACATAGTTTCCAGGAGCATGTGTTAAAAATTTCAAGTTTCAAATTTTGAAGAAATTTTTGGTTTACTTTCAACCCACGACGCCTGCCCCATACAATTCATTCAGGGGCTCCAAAGATTTCTATGGAAGAAAGTGCAGGGAAGAAATGTTTTCCTGTTTTTTTTTTTTTCATCGTCAATTTTTTGTGCTAACTCGGTGCACTCGAAATACCAGGTTGACTGGAAGACTGACTATCTTTGGGAAACCGAGTTTTGCTTTGTTAAATGTTTTTATCTTTACATTAAACTAAAGAAGAATTTTCCTGTAGGTATTTCAAATCCGAAGAGGTGGACAATATGTCTGACAGAAGACATAACAAGTCCACGACAGGCAAAGTTAATCCGGATTACGTAGACATTAAGTTTCCAACGACTTTTCTGGACCTTACAAATGAAATCACAAAAAAAAAAAATAATAATTTGACTCTCATGAGCGAAACTACGTTACAGAAAAAATGTTCCAAGCAAAATATCAAAATTGATGCAAGTATTTATCTAAATCGTTACAGTTTAGGAAAAGTTACGATATTTTTGCTTCCGCAACAAAGCAAGTGCATATAAAAATTCACTTGTTCTTTCTTATTTCATTTTATGGTTCATTTAAAACCAAATTTGTGGAGAGCCTTGCTTTTTCTTTTCATTTTATTGTGAAAGGAAATGCAAAAAGTTTCGCTTACCTTGCAATTTGTTTGAAATTAAATTTACGTCTGGGTTTTTTACTTTTACCATCACCGCGTCCTTTCTTCCAAATGTGGGTGCGCCAAGCCGGATCCTGATATTCGAATGATGGTTTTAAATAGTACAAGGCCATCTCCTGATGGAATACCGGTGTTATGGAACCCGACAACGGTGGCACAATCCAAATCCAATCTGCCGGGCAGCCGTTGCTGAAAATAAAAATTAAAAAGAGAAAAATTCAACTATACAAACAAACGCGCATAATACACAGTATTTACTACTTATTTATTTAGGATTGTAGGAGTTATCGAGCTTAGTGCTACCATTTTTGGGTCATCCACCAAAAAATCCGCAATACATTGCAAGTATATCATTCAGGTACAAAACAAGTCACAGACGCTGCATAAAAGTGCAGTGAATGCCGAGGCCTCGGAATATACAAACAAAAATTATTCGTTGTTCGGTTATTCTCTCGAACTAATTTTCACACAATGTTTTTGTTTTTGGCTATGACTGTAAGTGCACGTCCATCGCGAAATTCCTTAGCGGGTGAACTGTATTCATACGTATTCAGTTTATCGTATCCACAATATTTTGCATCTTCACTCAATGCATTTATGGCAATTTTATACATGGCACTCTCAACGTATCGAGATATTATAGAATGGAAACATACTTTTGTCAAAAAGAATTGAAGACATATTGCGCACAAGACTTTCAGAGTTCCCTATGTATATTTTCCAAACTTTCCTACACACACAGCACAATCGTTGCACGCAATATACGACAGGGCTACTCATCAATTTTCTTATAAGTGATTTTGAAGAGTACCACACTTTAAACAACGAGAATCAAAAGTGACGATTCATTTAGTGAATAACTTTATGTTATATAAACTGTAGTCAACACAATGGAGAAATTCGGCCAATTTTTAAATTTAACTTGAAGAAGATAAAAAGTCTAATAAAATTTAATGTTCTACTCTATATTTAGTGTACAAGGTGGATATCAATATGATAAAATCGCGTTTAACTTAATTAAAACATAAAAACAATTATGATCAACGAGCGCATAGGTAATAAAATGTGGAAAAAATGTAACATAAGTGAAGCGAATTTGTAGTTCATTTTATATCCACCAGCAACAGATTGGAAGTTCGCTTTTTCAAAACGTTTGCAATATCGAGAAGAAAACCTCAGAAACGCTGTAAAATATGTACATGCTGTTGGCCATATCACATTCTAAATATCTGTCTAATTTCTTGACCGTCCATCTCGCTATCCACATGCCTGTCCGCCCGTCCATTCATCAATAAGAAAATTTCTCGCGGGTAATAATATCCCCATAGTAACGGGAATGGAAATGGAGAATGAAACGAAAACGAAACAGAACTGTGATTTTTATTCATCACTCACAAACTAATAGAAATAGAAGTTTCCAAGTATATTAAATGCCTTATCTTAGAAAATCTGTACAAAATCAGAAAAAATCAACTTTGCCTTTTTTTAAGATAAAGATAGTAGGGGACAATTTTGTTACTTATTACGACTCGGCAATCATGTCAACTGATTTTTGAACTCACTGTGACACAAATCAATTTTGTTGCCTAAGACATATGTAATGATAAGTCATCACATATAATGATGATGATGATGATAATGATAGCTTTGTAATGATAATTCCAACTCGAGAATAAATACACAGAGGTAGTTAATTCGATTCCCCAAATTTAATTTATCAAAATTATATGCAGCTTAATGGACCCCCTAAGAGTGTTTCTCGGTCATGCAAACATTTGACAAATCTAACATACCTGTTATCCGCGGGTACAACCGAGTAAAAGCAATTAATCAACAGAACAACCATTTGAAAAAATGAACGGAAATTTACGTATAATTACATAAATGTACACATGAATTCCGAATTTTTCACTTTTCATTACAAAAATAAACTAAATAAAGTAAACAAATTGAAAAACATTCATTTGCTTAACACATTTACTAAGTGTTTGATGATGTAATTCTTGATAAATCAAAAACACAAAACTGTAAGCACTTATGCGCGTTTTCATCTCCCAAAAGCCTGCAAAGCAAATAAAATGAAGGCAATGAGTAGAGGGATGAAACAGAAAATTTTCACATAAATTCGGACATCCGTGCTCAACAACAACAATAAATTTATTATTTTCCACAAATTATCGCAATAATCTGATACCAACAAAGAAGAAGAAAAAGGTTTGAAAAGGAACGCCTATCAAGGCATTAACGTTTACATTCATTAAAACTGAGTACAGTAATTTTCTCAGTTTCAATTTAGCTTTGATCACTTTCCTATCATATTCACTTGTTTATCACTCACGCACTATAAGAACACCTATCACACACTTGATTGTACAATCACTAATACGCCATCAGCCGACAGGTTAATAGCAAAAATACGAAAGGTCGATATGTAGGAAACAAATTGAAATTTTATAACCAGGCAAGCCGACTACATCTACACCGTCTTCTTTATCAAAAAAATTTAACTGAAAAGGAAGAGGAGTGCTTGATGCCAAATAAATATAAGAATCCTATTAGTGTTAGTGGTCCAAAATGCAGTTCAAAATATCTTGTATTATATGTCTAGTCCAAGCTTTGTCAAGAAGTGTTTTGACTACATTTTTATTGCGATTTAAGTCTAAAATAAGTCGTACATGGCTTATCATAACTGAATTAGCAAGAATCACAACTACAAAGTCAGCGTTCGCAGCTTGAACTCTCAATGCGATGAAAGAGTTCACTTTGGTCGCTTTTGTCCGGCAAAGACATAAGACTTACCGATTGGGCAAACAACCACTAAGTTGCCGTCACCAACTCCCTATATGCTTGTCTTTCGTCACTTTTTTTCCTCCTCCTGAGTGATTGGTCATATTAAAAAAAAATCTGCATATATGCAGTTACTTGAACATTAAAATTTTAAAAAATTGACAAAAGCGTAGTTAAGCGATTCGGAAAGTGCAACATTCATATGTCAATTCATTACTTTGTATCAAATCTCATTATAAGGTAATATCCTTACAAAGGCTTACTTTCTAAGAACATTATTTTTTTTTTTGGAGTGAGAATTCCCCTACGAGGGGTCCCCTCTTACACAAAAATATCTCACATTCTTTTCATGTACGCAGAAATATTGAAATTTGCAAAATTTATTTCAAAATTGTGCGTGAAGCCGTCAAGTAGGATTCATTCTTGGCCTAATATATATGTATGTGACGAATTTCATCAACACGAGAATTTAGGGTCGTAGAAAAACAGACAGACACGAAGGCACATTTAAATTTATTCAGAAATGATGCTAATGACGGTGCGTTCGTGTGAAGCCATTCTTGGTACTGCATACATTTGGAAAATCTTAAGATATTCTTTTCACAACACATATGGAATACAAAAAACTTTATTTTTGACAAAAAAATATGTAAGGATCTTAAAATTAGTTTATATTTTACTTGAGCTTGAGTTTAACTCGTAAGATTATTGTTCGGATAAGCTCGTTATCAATAGACACACATATACCGAGAGATTCAGAAAGATTTAGTAGCAGGCTTTGAAGCATCGATCGCTTAGCTCAGACCATTCCGACTATCTATTCGTGTCGCTCCCTTCAGAACTGCTTCGATATTGTCAACTTGACTACAAAAGGGGCCAGTAAAAGTAAGTTTTAAATTTTAGGTCCGTCTTTCCTGGAGAAATGCTAGCAATTCTATGGTGGAAGTAGAATGATTTTCCCAGAAAAATAGCAAAGGCCAGTATTTCATTTAATAAATTTGATGTCATATAAGAAAATTATATTTGACTTTTGAGTAAAAAACGCTAAAAAGTTCTTATATAAATAAATAATAAAAACATATATATATATATATATATATATATATATAATACACACATATATAATATATACGATAATAATGAACATTTTTTCTATAATTTTGGCTCATTTTAAAAACGTAATTATAATGCATATCCTACGCTATTTATCGAACAACGGTTGCGTTAACAAATGCTACCATGTGCCTACCCTACACTACTTATGGAACAGCGGATATACGTAACATCTAGAAAAAAGGACGAAGACAGATCACCAGCTTCATATGCCGATGGAATCAGAATCATTTCTACTTATTTTTGGAATCGTTTTCCAAATCGATTTAGTCTTGTTTGCCTGTCCGTCCGCCCGTACGTTCGTTTCTCGGACATTTATCTATGTCTTCTCATTTTCCAACTAAAAGCCATAATATTTGACATCTTTTGACGAAATTTGATAGACTAACACGTTTTGACGGAAAGACGAACACTCTGCATATATAAGACCACTTTCCATATAATGCTATATTTTAATAAATGAATGTATAAAATTTTAATGGAACTGAACAATAGTTTAAATCCATGTCATATCAAGAGGTTTTTATCAAGACTATAAGCCTTCATATCACAACAAATTATAGTTTTTGCTGTATAGTATTTCATGATTGACGTCGACCAACTATAACGTGTTTACATGTTTAACATTTTCTTTGCAATCGATTAAGGAATTGTGCGGCCCAAAGCTCAAATGACTAACCAAATTTTTGCGTTTACGTATTTCAAGGTTCGTAACTTAAAAATTTCCTTAGAATGTATCCCGCTGCCCTGATATTAAATTGAAAGCATTGTGAAAAGAATATAAATAACTCATACATACAAAAGCCTTTAAACCACAAATGGCATAGTTCACATCATCATTTGCTGTATTAATAACTTGTAATTGGTAGTTTCCTGTCATAAAAACTTACCGTAATTTTGATTCATTTTCGAAATGCTTCATAAAACTTTCACTAGCAGTATGATGATCGACGATGGTGACGTTGCGGCTTTGATATGAATAAAGTACAGCAATATTAACTTCGACAACTGCCTTGTCCTTCCATAACGAGGTTGGTGTACGTGTGTCCAAATTCATTTTTAATGCCACTGTCTAAATTTTTATACGAGACAGATAGCAAGATACCAACAAATTAACGTTTAACTCAGAGTAGCTAATGTTAATAACGAGAATACATGCAAAAGGAATTTTTTTAAAAATAACGGAAAAAATTTCAGTTAACCAAAGCATAGAATGAAGCCTTTCGTACATGACAAATATCAAATATCTTGGATGTGGAAGAAATAGCTTTGTTTTTTTGGTTTTTTATTTCTAGTGAAAAGTTCAAAGTTGCGATGTAAATAGAAAGGAGGATAACAACTACATATAGGAATACGTATACACATACCTCTAGAATATTGCGACGGTTTGTGTCACACAGATTACGACAACCAATTTCCGTGGACATATACCAACCACTGAATGTGGTTGCCGTGAATTGTATGCCACCAACATCAAATAACATACTGGACACAGCCGGTAAAGCATACCAACGTAAATCCAAGTCAGCAAACCATTCAAATCTGACAAAAGGAAAAATATACTTTTAAAATGAACATAAAAACAAATTCTTCTTAATGATTTTATGAGAATTTAAATAAACTAAAATTGTTAGACCGAATAACTACGTTTCCTTACCCATGAATAATAGGGCAATCCTAGCTCAAGTGCCAAATTAATACAATATTTCTATGTAAAGTTTTTCTCGCTTTCACTTGAAAATTCAATTAACTAAATTGTTCTTTATAAACTAGAAAATGTCAATTTTCAATCATTTGCCCCTCAACTCTTTACAAAGTCTTTCTATATAAAGCACACACTACATTGGCTTAACGACGAACCTTAAGGACTTATCTCCAGAAATAAATTACAGTTGCCTTAACTTTTGACAAATCGGGGAGTCAACGATAATTGGAACCAATTTTACTCCAATTTCGCTGAACCAGATCGTATCATTTCTATAAAAAAATTATATGTAAAGTCAGCTCGTTTATTCGCTCGAGCAGATGTCAAGAACATAACATTTAAAGTATTGTCCATTGGTTGCTACGCATTTCTCCATCTTCCTGATAGAACATGAGCTACTCGATAAGGTTTTCGATGATTACTTTTAAATGTTACGTAATCAATAACGATACTAATACACTTCCATCTATGTCTGCCCATCTAATGAACCCTTGCGGTCGAATTGATATTGAGATATTGAAAATATTTGCTTGAATACATTTTTCATTTTGATGCACCATTACTTATATAGAATGACATCTGCAAAACTAATAAAATGAAAGCGCTTACATGGATACATACTCTTAAATGTGTATGAGTAAATAAGTGATTTGCCTTTGTAAACACTTACTTTGGATGATTTAATGGTACTTCTAAGATTAATTCCGGTGGATAATCGAAATAGTCGGGATCATGACCATTGGCTGACACTACTAAAGGCAATATATCCCATTCTGTGCCTTTGCTCTTCCAACCTAATTTCATGCATACCTAAAGGAGAAGATGAAAGAGAAACCATTCACTTAAATATCGTAGTCATTTCACTCAAACGAAAATTTCTTAACATTTTTCACTTGAAATCTATAGACTAAAAAGCAAACTACTTTTACACCCTACATCATCTGTGATACAAAGGTATGTCAATTTTATGTGGATGCCACAATGGCCTGAGATAGACCCATCTTTTATTGTTGCTTGTCCATCTGTCCACCTGCCCATCCTTCGCTTCTGGGTTCAACCTGCAGATAAATTTTTGAGATTTTATCATGCAATTTCGTACACCGACGTGTTTTGATCGAAGGACGAACGCTATCGAAGATGGGGTCGCAACCACTACCTTCTCAACCGCTTCTCATATAATGCCTTATTTTGAAAAGTGATTACATGAATAACTATATCGATCGATGTGGTGTAGAATATTTTTGATTTTTTTTAATATAATCAATCATTCAGGCGATGTTTTCTCCTATTCGTATAGCAGTCTGACGGTCAGAAAGAAGTGATGAAAGAGACACAAATAGGGAGGTGATGGCCACAGCTTAGTCGTTGTGCGCCCAATCGTCAACTTTTATTCCTTTGCCGACCAAGCACTCACTACGACTACGAGCAAAGTAAACTCAACCGTTTTAAGGCCTCAACCCGCGAACATTCATTTAGCAGACGCAATTTTTATTTACTCGGCTACTCATGCGAAACTGGCGCTCTCTTGGTGAAAATAAACTTCGTCCATACCTGTATGTATGGTATAGCACCATGTCTAGATCAAATTAGACATTCAAATTTACTTAAATGAAATACATGTTGACATTTCAAAAACGGTGAGAAACATACGATGACCTTTTTTGTGGAAAGGGCGTGTGCCGTTAATTATACTTTATTCCCTTCATGGTGCGATAAATTACAAAGTTTTGACCTGAAATCGAATCCGGATCATCCGGCTGTGGGAGGAACGTCCTAACCACTAGACTATACGATATTTACATATGTGTATATATACACTTCTTACTTCGTGGTAAAGAAGGATTCATAATACGTCATTTCCATAAAAAATATCCTATCCGGAATTTGCTGAACATGATAACTTTAGTGGCATAATTCAGTTTTAATAATTCTCGGCCAGAAAATTCAAAATTATTGTTAGTTTATGCCGCAAAAACAAAGTTTCTCTTGCAGTGCATAATGGAAAAGTCTGTTCAAATTTTCGCATATCAATCGTCCATAATTGTATTAAATTTGCGATTCAACCCTGTAATCTGCTTCGGTAAAATTCAAGCTAAGTATCTTTAGGAAAAAATTGAACTAATTTTTTACATGGAATTGTTGCTACGCAGAATTCTGAAATGAGAACGTAGTGCTTGTGTTATTCCTCCAGCAACATATCTTACTACGTAGATACGATGATGTTGTAAAACAAAAACAACAATATCAGTGGCAACAGTAGTAAAACCAATACCAACATTAATTCCATTGAAGGAAAGCGAGGTAATAGAATCTCGTAAATAATAATTGAAAACCAAAAACTACTAATGACAACATCAGCATCAGATCCATGCACAAACAACTTCTTAAGCGAGTGATTTAAAAAAAAAAAAACTTGTACGAAAAAATAAAGGGGAAAAGCGAACGTCACAACTTTAATTTCAATTAAGAGTTTGTTAGATCATCGCCTAACTTGCTTGCATTAATGCTTAACATATGAAAACTTGTATAAATCTCAAGAAATTTTAGAAACTTAGGAAAGTTTAATGCGAGCTATGAGGGCAGAGAGAGCAGAAGTTTCAAATACGGAATAAAATAAAGATGACAGCAAAAATGTATACGTGGCTTTTTCTTCTTTCGGACATGACCACCTCCTTAGACGATAACCCCGATCCGATACAAGTTAGCTCTGTAACGACGAGGAAAGATTGTAGGCAATGAAAAAGTGAAATATCAAGTCATACCTTCATACGAATTCATATTACGGGTCAAATTATTAGAAACTGCAGGAAAGAGCTTTACAAGTGGATTGTTCCAGCTGGTAGCTTAACCACCGAAGGGTTAAAGAATGTGGAATCGTGAGGTAAAACGGTAACTGCAAGATAAACGGATGTGAAGTCTGAGAAAGGCGAGCCGCACTTTTAAAAGTTTTGATTGATGGACCGACAATGTTTTGCCATGCTCTAGATTTTAGGAATTTCTCAGATACATCAGATCTGTTAAGTAGTATGATGAACTTTAAGTATCTTTTCAAAGGTAATTAACTATCAATTAACTGTGAAAAAGAGTCTGATTTTAATAACGAATTTGAAGAACAGGACGCTTTAAAGTCTTGCTTCGAAACGGTTTCATCCAATACAATATCTTTGATTTGTAATGACATTCTAATCGCGTTAAGATTTTCCTCTCAAACATGCAACAAAAACATAACAAAGTGGAAACTTGTAAATCTTTATTGCAGCTGGACGTTTGTTAATTTGCTTGCTTGAAAACTTTATTTCAATTTTATCATGCGCCTAACTTCGATTGTCATAAAAGTAATTTCACATAACGTGTACCTATATTACACTTCTCTCATGCTTTTGGCTTAATTTCATTTCCTGAACTTAATTGCAATACATAAAGGCCCAACGTCGCTAGATATCGCTTAAGAAAATAATTAGGAAAACTAATCATACTCAGCATGGGTGATTCTGTTTAGCGGGCACAATATTATAACAGTTCTTCTCGAGTTGAGTTACTTTAGGCTAATCGACAGATTAAGAACAAAGCGTTTTACGATTTTCATACATTTCTTGACTCATTGAAAAAAATTGAAGAAAATTTTTAACAAATTATTTACAGCACAATCCCGGACCCGGACCGAAATCTTTTTCTCTTATTATCTCCTTGACCGTATTTCTAGAAATCGCCATTTTCTTTATAAATAAATAAGAAAATTATAATCGGCCGCAACCAAATCTCTTATACCCCTCGCGGCATTTAATGCACGATTAACATACGTAACTTGTCGTATTATGCTCTCCAAGTACATTTATTTGATACCCAATTGATTATGCTCCAGGTTATGGGATCCACCACATTTATTTCAAAATTACCACACTTTTAAGCAGATAATATATCTTCATATAAGGAATCTACACATAATTTTTTTAACATACTATCTTGCTTGTTGTCTTACACACCTCACAACACATAACATCGAAAAGGTGAAAAACTTCACTTTAACTTTGTGTAGGCGTGGCTGATCTTTCCACTTTTGTACCGCATATACCGCAGCACCACTCATAGAATATACATGCAAGAATATTCAATGCTTCTAACGAACTTGAAGCCGATAGCTTCATATTTGCGACTAGGAGAGCGTTTATAACAGACATACAGACGGTCATGTTTAAATTACAGATTATAGATAAATTATATAAAAAAATTATATCTGCTCAAGAACATATATGCTATCTGGGGTCTCCGAATCTTCCTTCTGGGGTGTTGCAAGCATTTTAACAATATAAATATACCGCACAGCCTTCGGTGATGGGTACGAAAAAAGAGAGAAACAAAACGTTTTTCGAAAATTTCCACGAAAAAACCATTTATAAAATCAATTATAGTAAACCAATTAAAAAACCTTACATTCTTCACTAGAGAATGTTATTGTGAAGGTATATCTGAAATTTCAAGCTTGAGCATTTACGCTACGTTAATGATACGGCAAACTTGAAAAATATTGTTATATATAATACAATATAAGTTGGCTCCGAGGAAAGAGAGGTCAAAGTTTTAAGGGTAATGTTTAACGTCACAAAAGGAGTTTTGACCCACAATCAAAACTTGGTTGATTAAGGTTTCATTTTAAAAAAAAATATATATAAAAATTAATTTTCAAAATAACTCTACCACTTAATTAAATTAAATAATTAATTAAAACTGAACCTTACATGCTTAAAAACTTCAAGTGAATTTATTTGGTTACCTTAACCCCTTCGCTGTACGTGGAAAAATAAATATCAATAATTAGCATAAGATTCTAAATCAATTAATTGTCTCCCTCTGACCGTTTCTTGTTAGTGTTTACCTTAAAATGACAAAAACAAGCTGAAGTTTGCCACATTTATTTAGGAATTCGTTCTGATGTTTTTTCCGAAAATGGGTCTGATTTGCCAGCAAAAGCGGAAATATATCCACTTCCAACGTATACCAGATAAAGATTTAAAATTGGGCTTAGGTTGAAGCGTATAATTAAAATGAATTATACTTAATTGACACCCATCCACTGGCCCGTTAAATATTAAAAACAAAATCTGAGTTGAGATGTTAGGCATCTACGATTCGTCACCGTGCGAACATATCGTGTCCGTAGTTAATTAATACGTATATGTCATCAAGATGTATACATGTGTATAATAAATAAATTCATTGAAGTATGATTTGCTTGATTTATTTACCTCCGTAAATTCCACATTCAAAGGATCTCCAATAATTTTTCCATCATTCTGTTTATAGCCAGCATATGAGATAAGCTGTGTATTCCAAATACGATAATCGTGACGTGCATCGGTTCGTTGCGGAAATATTGTAATGGCTGACCTGCATTTATATCCATTTTGTTGATATTGTGTTCGATGTCAGTGCAAACCATTTATTCGTACGATGCATTGGTTGCATTTCATTTAGTAGAGTTATTCGTTCACACGTAACGGCAGTATGTGAAAAGATAATAAAATATTTGTATACAGGACATAGTGTTAGGTGCTTCTTATATGATTTATAACATAAACAAAGAGAGAGAGAGAGAGAGAGAGAGAGAGAGAGTGAGTGATTTTTCTTGTTAAAAAATGCAAATAAATCGTAAAATCGAAATGAAATTTTATAGTTGACCCTTTCGCTTTGTAATTGTTAATGGTATGCGGAATAAGCACAACGTTGTTACACATAACTAAATCTGTGAAATGTGCCTGTATCGTGTAACGGTAGAAAAACCGAAACATAGTTTATTTTGTCTGGTTTTTCCTTTTCCTTTTATTATTGTTATTATTATTCTTATTTATCTGTTTGACATTTTAATGTAATGTAAACTCAGCTGGGATGTAGTTATTTATTGAGAGAAGTTTTTTTTTTTTTTATTGAAATTATTGAATCCTCCTCCTTGGAGGATGATCTCAATTGCAACATTTTACTAACGTACCTATGAATAAAACGGAATCTATTAAGACGATAACTCAAGATATATATAAAGCAAGTGATAACTTAATAGGTCGCATGGGTCACTTGTTGGGTCATTGCAATTATTGCACATAAATCAAAATATTTAAGAGATTAGCAAACCCTAAAATTGATGATTAAATTTGATAATTTTTTAATGCAAGTTTAGGTCTTTTGATTTTTAATCTTCATTTTAGCTCCTATTACGTGAAGAAAATTTTAGATCTATTTAATAATAATTTTTTTTTAAATCTATTTCTAATATTCTAATATTTTAGAGCAAGATAAATACGAAACAGGATTAAATGGCATCCTTGAGAAGCAGAAGTGTAAGCATGAAGCCCTTGCTCTCTACAACATAAATCTTGATTGTACCCACCATTGTCTGAAACAAGTGTAGCCAACAGTCTTTAGATATGATAAATAGCCGATAAGAATTACTTCCATAAAATTACTTGCGTCACTTGAATAGATATTCCTCTTTAATATTAAATTTATTTCTGCGCTGTTAGCAAAATTTGATTCGCGGTAATTTTAACCTTCTGATGCAGCCAGAGAGTAAGTTGTCAGCTGGCGAACAAATCTAAATATGAGGAGATGTTAACTAATGAAAAGGCTAACGAACAGAGGAAGTGGAAAGTGGGCGTGCAGATGCAATGATAGGAACAGAGACAGATAGATAGACAGACACGAAAAGAGTGACAAATGATAGCAAGAAAAGTGCATGGACATACGGCCATGGGAACAGACGAGCAACACGTAGCACACGTGTGATTAAAGAGAAAGAGACGAGAAAATGAATAAAGGGACGGGGAACCGATCTTTTCAGAAAAAATTGAAACCTTTCAAGAAACGTAGGTGCAAGAAATTGGCCTTAAAACCATGTTAAAAAATGTAAACACAATCTCCAAGTTTCTTAAAGTTTCTAAACTTTAAATAAAGTTATTTGATTGCACACATACTTATAAATAAATTCATATGTCTCTGTTAAAACATATGCTGACGTATCTGTAATCATATGCTAATACTGAACAGAGAATGTTTGTTAAAGTCGATAACGTATTCCCATACGCAGAAATCTAAAAGATTTCACGCATTTTTTTTTTGTTTTGTTCAGTTATTTGTTTACTTTTTTTTTTTTTTTTTGCTTTTACATTTTTTATATAACGTTTAAAAAAAGAAAACAAAAATTTTTGTTGCTTTTATGAAAAAAAAACTTAATCCTTACCTAAGATTTCCCTTATTGGTAGCATATTTGATGTGATT